>CBVK0101902818.1:0-12286 GCA_900067695.1 Picea abies
ACAGTAGAAAACCATAGGGTAAGGGTGCCCAAGAAAGCTATGGGTAAGAAATCAAGGCAAAAAGTAACTATCATCATATCAAAACAAATCTATCACCATCAAATTTAGATCAATGACAAACAATATAATTAATTTCATGGGAGTCAATGACTCGCTTCTCCATTCTTTATTAACCATCTTTTGACACCTTTGTCTTCACAACCTTGCAGTTCACTTAAGACTCTGCACTAAGGGAATTTCCTATATCTGTTGAATTACTTTAATTGATCTGGTGTTTACATGTAATTTCTATAAAAGGTATATGCCACACTCTAAACATTTTTCCTTTTTACAATTGAACATTTCTATATGCTACTCAAAGCACTTTAACAGAAAACTGAAGATCACAAACAATACTCTATGTTTAGAGACCACCTAAATTAGATTGTAACAGGCATAGAACTGTGCTTAATAGGTTTCGCACTGTTTGGTTGGATTAATGTGACTGAAGGCTGTAAATTCATCTTTAGGAACTGATTAGCATGCTTCTCTTGTTGCTAAATCTGAGCTAATTGAGTTTGTGATTGCTGTTGCATAGGTTGCACTTGGCTGTCAGTCTGATTTGGAAGTTCTTACTGTCCCCGTTGTTGTTGTGAAGCAGAATGTCTCTTCTTAAACGAGTCCAGAATGGCTTGAATTTGCCTCTCAAAAGCATCAACCTTGTCTTCTTTAAACCCCGGTGGAATACTGCTCTTTTGAACTTTCAAATATGCCATCACACGTTGCAATGTAGTTTTGTAGTGCTTGAGCTTTTCGAATTGATCAGGTGCCCTGGGCTGCTAAAACAACAATTCTATAAATATTCAAGCCAAACTGAACAAAAATACCAAACTGCCATAACTATTGATATTCATTCTGGAAACAGTTTGGAGACATAAATGAAAAACAGTGACTTATCAACATTAATGTTGGCTACTTGAATTGCATTGTCAATAGAACAACAGCCCACTCTTGCGATCTCATTAGCTTACTTCACTCTATGCTTTTAACATTGACTTTCAATATTTTCATAATGCCACCATGCCAATTTATCAACTAGACAATGGTTGAAGTAGTCACGAAAGGAAAAAAGAAAACACACCTGCTGGCATTTTATTGAAAGCTTTGTAAATAATTCTTTTATCTCTGGATAATACATCTCCTTCATATTTTGTAGCTGGAAAAAAAACGTCACAATTTATATTATTTCCTCTGTTCATGAAACACCAAAGATTTGTCAAGGCATCCAATCTCAAGAGAGTTTACAACAGATGTAGCCTCTCTTGAGATTGGAGCCAAGCAGATATGTGAGCCCTCCTCACTAATGTAAAGAAGGGTAGTCGATATAATCACAGCTTGGCTCAATACTGTATACGATTCTTGATGTATGATTTAATAATGAAATATAAGATGCATTTCCAGAAAAAGAAAATAAAGATATCAAGGCATTCAGATTGAAAGAGAGGGAAAACAAAAGGGATTTCAGTTCTATCCAGGAATCTCTTATGGATTGCTGCATTAGTTCGTGACTGTGAACAATTAAGCAATGAAAGTGACAGGCATCTCTCCAGAAGAAAAGAAAAATCAAAATACTCACAGAAAGAACACCTAAGCTAACATTTAGAAGACAAATCTCATTATGAAGAATGAGGATCCATACACCAAGCCCAATGCAAAGGACCTCCATGGAAATTGCAAATTTTAAGATAAATTAGAATGCATAAGATCTTACTCTCTGATAAACCTTCTGTTGTTGTTTCAAAGCAGATTGTATGTGCTTAAACGAGTTCAGAATGGCTTGAATTTGCTTTTCAAAAGCATCAACCTTGTCTTCTTTAAACCCTGGTGGAATACTGCTCTTCTGAACTTGAAAATATGCCATCATACGTTGCAATGTAGTTTTGTAGTACTTGAGTTTTTCAGATGTATCAGGTGCCATGGGCTGCTAAGACAACAATTCTATGAATATTCAAGCCAAACTGAACGAAAAGACCAAACTGTCATAACTATTGATATTCATTTGGAAACAATTTAGAGACATACATGAAAAACAAAGTTATCACCATTAATGTTGGCTGCATGGATTGAATTGTCAATAGAATTCCAGCCTACTCTTGCAATCTCATTAGCTTACATCACTCTATACTTTTCACATCTAACTTGTAATATTTTTATAACCATGCCATTTTATCAATTAGACAACAGTCAAAGTAGTTAGGAAAGGATAAAAGGAAACGCACCTGTTGACATTTCATTGAAACCTTTGTATAGAATTCTTTTATCTCTGGATAATGCATCTCCTTCAGATTTTGTAGCTGCAAAAAGAATATTAAGTTTTTATGATTTTCTCTGTTCACGAGATACAAAAGATTTGTCAAGGCATCCTATCTCCGGAGAGTTTACAACAGATGTAGCCTCTCTTGAGATTGGAGCCCAGCAGATATGATAGCACTCCTCGAGGGTAATCTATATAATCACAAGCTTAGATCAATACTGTATGATTCTTGATGTATAATTTAGCAATGGAATATAAGAGGCATTTTCAGAGACAAAATAAAACAATTTAGGCAATTCAGAGTTCAGATTGAAACAGAGGGAGAAAAACATGATTTTCAATTCTATCAAGGAATCTCTTATGGGTTGCAGCATTCATTCATGGTTGTGAACAATTAAGCAATGAAGATAACCAGCATTTCTCCAGAACAAAAGAAAAATCAATATTCTTTACAGAAAGAGCACATAGGCTAACATATAGAAGACAGATCTCATTGTGAAGAATGAGGATCCATACACCAAGACCAATGCAAAGGACCTTCAATGAAATTGCAAATTTTAAGAACAATTAGAATGTATAAGATCTTACTCTCCGGTAAACCTTCTCCTGTGGTAAAACAAGCAGATGGAGGCCTAAAGTATTGAATCTCTTGCATCTGCATACAGGCATAACAATATCATTTTTTATGAACTTTGAAGATTTTAAACGCTTTATATTTCAATAACTTTACAAAACATTATTAAAATGTGTGAAAAATACCAAACATAAAGATAAGCAACAATATGCCAATTTAAAATCGTGTCAGAAAAGCTGCAATTAGAACATCAAAATAATAAAGATCCAGCTGTAGCAACCAAACCCCAAGAATGCTCTGAAATTGATTAAAAACTGAGAAAAAGAGGAAGGAAGCTAGATGAGTATCAAAGTTGACTGAGCCTTTTTTCAAATCGAATTTATTCAATGTATCGAAAAAGGATTTTTCTTCCAAAAGAAATTGACTTTAATCAATCTCACATGCAAGGAAAGGAAGATCTTCCTAAGGTAAATAGAGTTATCCACAGCAGCTCTAAAACAAGTTCTTTTCCTTTTCCAGATTAGGAAAACTTTATGCTGCTTTTTATTTAGTTGAAAATACAGGCATTGCTCTATTTCCTTCTCCATCGATATCATGGCTTGAATTTGGCAATAATATCCCGGGATTTCTAGAAGTTTCCCTAATCAAAAGATGGTCAAGGTTAAAGTTGTGCAAATGAACAGATTATCTGCTATTCTGGGCATTGGAAGAACATTTTACAGTGATTTTGTGCTTTTCTAGGCCAGTAATAACAAAATGCAAAACACGAGTTTTATCTCAAATGGAATGTGAAATGACTCAAAAGGTACTCCTCAATGGAAGAATATGCATCAAAATATGTAGAAGGAGCTTTTAAAGCAATATCCATCATGATATCATGGTCTTGTAGCCTTGGTGCTCAAGTCTTCATGCCTCGTTAGGGGGTAACATGGCTCACTCTCAGCTTCAAGCAAAGCCACAACAACAAAACAATGAGAAGGAAAGCATGCAGCATCTAAAATTTTCCGGATCCATGAATGGTCAAAATGCTGAAATAATGGGCAAAGGCTAGAGGTAAGGTAGATGGGCTCAGTATTGAGATTTCGACTAAGGCAAAAGGCCAAGGTGGCAATTGCACAGCTTAAGGCTAAGTCCCAAAAAGGATTGATGGGATTGACAAAGGTGTTGCTGACAAGAGTGTCGTCAACAAAGGTGTCACTGACAAGAGTGTCACCAAGAAAGGTGTTGCCAACAAGAGTGTCACCAAAAAAGGAGTGGTTGACAAGCAGTGTCGGCAACAAAGGAGACGGCCAACAAAGAAGTCATCGACAAAGACATGGTCGACAAACAAGTTGTCAACGTCAATGAAGGTGTTGTCGATGAGCATACTGTCAACAAGAGTGAAGATGATGAAAGTGGTTGTGATGTGACCCTAAGGAGGGTATATATGGGGTTAAATGTATATGTAATAGGGGTCAACCTAATAAAGGGCCTACATGTGCAATGAGTGAGAATAGGTATATAGAGGTCAATCAGTCATTATGGAGACATGAACATATGATTTAGATATATGAATGTATTGGGGTTATTTGGAGGAGGTTCTCCTATTCTATAAGGAGTTATTGTGTAACTCATCTCTATTATCACTTGGGAGTTGTGTTCCATGCTCACAATTGGCGTACATGGTATGTATTCTAGTTTATTATGTTATTTTAAGGATTTGGTACATAACAGGGTGTTGATGACTCATGAAGATGTTGGCGATTACCTGGAAGACTCATCAAATGCTCCTAGAGCCTTGTGCAAGGCACAAAGGTTCCATGGAAAACCAAGATCGTATCCACGGAAATTGGGAAGACAATGGGACATTGGTGTGTGGCAGGCATGTAGCAAGTTAGTGCACAACCAAGAAGCAGTTGGGAAGACCAACTAATTTGCAACTAATTCTTTAGGAAGCCACATGATACAGAAAGATAAACGTTGGATAAGTTAATGGAAATCAACTAGTCAAAGAAGGGGAACTTAAGTTCTCACTCAACTTTGTAAGAGTTGGTGAAGTGGGGTTGTTCAAAAGAACAAGTGCTTAGATTAAAAGGAGGAGATTGTTAGAAAATTCAATTGGTTTAGTGGATGGAAGGGATATTGACTGAAAGCCAATACACGATAGCAACAATGTGTTAGGCACACCAGAACCTTGTAAGAGGATAGTAACAAGTTCGATATTAAGGTCTGTGAAGGAATGAGTGATCCAGGTGGATACCGGTGGCCACCCACCTCTTCCACTGATTCATCTCGGCTCTCCATCTTGGTCGTTTTTGTTATGATTTTTGGGTCCTAAACTTCCAGGGCCATTTTGAGGCCCTAAATGATGTTTTTTGGCCATTTGGGGGGCTTGAGGTTGCCATGGCATGCCCAAGCCTTGCCGATAATTCTGCGTCTCGATTACATCTTTCCAACGAGCTATTAAACGCCCTGAATGGAGATTGTATGCAAAATTTGCGCACCTAGGAAGTTGACGCATCAACTAACCACCTCGAGGCCCGCAAACCTTTTGGCACTTCACCTCCTAGGGTTAGGGTTTTGGACCTTTAGGGTTCTTGCTTTATGTTAAAAGGTCATTCTTGCGACCCGTTGTATTACCTTTCGACAAATTAGCGTAGACATCTCTTTCTCTTCAGAAATAAGCTACCAGCCTACCACCATTCTAGCCAATTTGTGTTCTACAATATTCTGCTATTTTATTCATTAATAGAAGTTGGGTTTCACTGTATTTTTGTGTTCTCTGCTATAGTTTTGTTTGTATCTCATTTCGTTCTCAATATAATCCAGATCAGTGGTATCTGAGCAATCTACTCCTTGTTATTTCTCTATGCATATCCCCGACGAGGTCAGGGTATAGAGAGTTGGGTCTTAAGCTAGTTTCACTTGGGGATGACCATTCTCGCCGGCCTAAGCAACCTCCCATGGCGGAAGAAAAGAGAGATGACGCAACAAGAGATCCCTTCAAAATGTTGCTCGAAGAAGCACTCATGCAACAACGGAACGAGATGATGCACAACTTCGCCCAAATCCTTCGACAATTGCCTATGGCAAGCAAGGCACCTTCAACAAGCAGCCATTTCGGAAGTGCAACACCCTTCAAGGTACAAGTTAACTTTGATATCCCCTTATTTGAAGGCCAGGTAGATGCAAATGCTTTGGAGAAATGGTCGAATCTATTAGAAGGGTATTACTCTATTCAAAAAAATTCCAACACTGAAAAGATCACCTTCGCTCTCCTTGAATCCCTCCCCCATGTCAAAGATTGGTGGGAATGATATTGGGAGAGACATAACGAAGACGAGTCTATGGCATTCAAGACATGACCCACTTGGGCGACCTTTGTTGATGCCCTCAAGGAGGAGTTCTACCCTGTCGGAAACTATGATGACTAGTACACGAGATGGATGACTCTGCATCCGGAAAGAGACCAGACGATGCCAGAGTACACCAACATCTTCCATACCTTACGCTCAAAATTGGGTATCAGAAACTCCAAGCGACACCTGGTTCTGAAGTACCGCAGTGGCCTACATAAGTACATCCAAACAAAGATGGATTTCTTAGACATCTCCTCACTATGAGCTACTTTTTGATATGTTGTCAAAATCAGGCAAAAATTTAAGCAATGGAATAAGCGAGAGTTTGGGTATGCAAATCCGCAACAATAGAAGTAAGGCAAAGGTGGCCCTAACTCGCAGAACAAAGGACAGAGCAAGAAAGGCCAACCTCAAGACAACCAATCCAAGCTGCAGGTAAAGAAGGGTAACGGAAAGACAAAGGACACTAGAAAATAGTGTGATTTCCACAAAATCCCCTAGCGCAACACTGATGAATGTCGCTCAAAACCGTCATTGTTGGTCGAGCTTAAAGAAAAAGAGTCAGATCCCGACTCGAACTTTGATTCGAAGCAGGATAAGGGAAAGCGAATCATTGATGTGGAACCTCCTGCTACCATCACAACCGCAAAGATCCAACGAGACAAGTCAAAGGAGCTTGAGGAAGGGGAGCACCTCTTCCATTCACAGATGTGGGTGAAGGGAACCCCACTACATTTCATTGTTGAGAACAAGAGCCAAAAGAACTTGATCTCAACCAAAGTCATCAAGAGATTGAAGCTGCCAAAAGATGCCACACCCCCAACCATACACCATCGGTTGGTTGAGCCAGGGACGAGACCTTCGCATTAGCCAGCAATGTTGCATGTCCCACGGCATCAAGCCCTTCAAAGATGAGATACTGTGTGATATTGCCCCACTCGAAGTTTGTGATGTTCTTTTAGGACAACCTTATATGTGGAAACGTCATGTTGTTTATAAGTCCCAACCCTGCAGTATCATTATCACTCCAGGGGGTCAACCCTACAGGGTACTCAAGGTAGTTCTAACTACTGGAATTTCATTGATCTCAAAAAAATAGTGTCGAAAAGCAATCTCACAGACAACGAAGTTTGTCCTCTTCATGGTTTAGTCAAAGAGGGAACGAAAGGCCACTATGACCACCACAACTTCAACACAGTGTCTCTCTAGACAGCAGAAACAGGTAGACAAGCTTGTAGAGGAATACAGAGACCTCTTTGCTTCACTTGTAGGGGTGCCTCTACACTGTCAAGTCAAACATCCCATTGATTTGATACCCGATGCTTTTTTACCCAATGGTCCAATATACAGACACTCCCTTTTGGAGAATGAGGAAATAAAGCATCAAATTCATGAGCTCATCCACAAGGGCCACATTTGCCTAAGCTCCTCACATTGTGGGAGCCCAATTCTGTTGGTGCAAAAGAAGGATGGAACGTGGCGACTCTATATTAATTATAGAGCCCTGACTAAAATCACTGTCGAGAACCGATACCCGACCCCTCAAATTGACGATCTTCTTGATCAGCTCAAGGGTGCCAAGTTCTTCAACAAGATCGATTTGAAGTCGAGCTATCACCAAGTTCCGATAGATTCAACCGATGTATGGAAGACGACCTTCAAATCTCAAGAAGGCCTCTTTGAGTGGTTGGTCATGCCTTTTGTCTTGATTAATGCTCTAGCAACATTCATGAGGATGATGGATGATATCTTACGGTCGTTCACAAAATCTTTTGTGGTGGTCTATTTGAATGACATCCTCATCTTCAGCCAAACCTGGGCAAAGCACTTGCAGCACATTTAGCAGGTCCCGAGCACCCTGTGACAACACAAGTTATACGCCAACCTGGAGAAATGCTCATTCAGCATGCACAGAATCTAATACTTAGGATACATCATGGATGAACATGAGGTGCATGTGGACCCAGCCAAGGTCCAAGTCATTCGCAACTAGCCAGCGCCAAAGACTCTAATAGAGCTCTGCAGCTTCTTGGGCATGAACAACTTCTACCGTAAGTTCATGTTGGGTTTCTCTCATATAGCTTGGCCCTTAAGTCAAGTGACCAATGGGGGAGCTAAAGCCAAATTTGCGTGGTATGAATCACAGTACAAAGCATTCCAAGATTTGAAATATCGCCTTCGTTCTGCACCAATCCTCACATTGCCATATCTACAACAATCATTCAAGATTGAGACAGATGCCTCTGACTATGTTATCGCTATCGTCCTCACTCAGCAGGGACATCCAATTGCCTATCATAGTGAAACACTGTCTGATGTTTTTGGCAAGTATCCCACCTATGACAAAGAGATGTACTCAATTGTGCAAGCATGCCGATAGTGGAAACGATCATCCACACCAATCACAAGCCTCTGTTATTCATGCAGACACAAGGAAACTACAGAATGACCGCCATCAGAAATGTTCCACATACCTGCAACAATTCCACCTAAATATTAAGTACAAGATGGGTAGCACCAACCGTGTTGCTAACTGCCTCAATCGACCCCAGATTGTGTCCCTCACCACAGTTCTTAGCTCTTGTGGGCACGAGACCTCTGGGTGGCCACAATTATACAGTAGTGACCTACTTATCAGACCCTAAGTGTCGGGAAACAAGTTCTAGACTTCCACCTCTAGGATGTGCTCTTGTGTTATCACAACCATCTTTTTGTTCCTTCAAGCGAGTGTGCAAATCTAATTTGGGAGCCACATTGCAGTCAGGTAGCAGGGCACTTCGAGGTGAAGAAGACAGTAGCCATACTTCATAAGCATTTCTACTGGCCCAAGCTTTGACATGACGTCGGCTAGTACATCAGTTCATGCACTACCTGTGCCATCGCTAAGCCATCCATCAAGAAGCAGGGGTTGTACACTCCTCTCCCTGCACCAGACAAGCCCTGGAAGTCCGCCTCCATGGATTACATGTCAGGGTTGCCCTCCGCCAAACATGGTCACGATTGTGTTTTTGTGGTCATTGATCGATTCTCTAAGATGGCCATTTTGACACCCTATAAAAAGAGTCTCACAATAGAGGCCATTGCTAAACTCTTCTTTGTGCATGTTTGGGTTCATTTTGGGCTGCCACAGACCATCATTTCAGATAGGGACAGTAGGTTCCTTAGCACCTTTTGGTCCAAGTTATGGTCTCTGATGGACACCAAGTCGACTAAATCGACTACCTTTCATCCACAACTAGATGGACAAGCATAGGTGGTCAACAGGATGATTGTGCCTACACTGCGCATGTACAACTCCAAGCATCCACGTACATGGGATGAGAGCCTCCCATATGTTCAGCATATCTATAACAGAGCCCTCCATAGCTCTATTGGCCACAGCCCTTTTCATGTGTGCTTGGAGTTCTAGCCATTGGACCCCATTGATGTAGCTCTACCCATTCCAACTTCTCCAACAAAGTACTCCCACACTCCGACCAAGGCAGACAGAGCAGCCAAATTCATTGAATGGATCCAACACCTCAAACAACAGGTTCATGATATCTTGAAGAAGGCCAATGCCAAGTATAAACAGCGATAGAACCAACATCGAGTTCCTCACAAGTTTCAAGTTGGTGGCAAGGTGTTGTTGCATTTCCAGAAAGAGCGCCTCACAGGCCCCCACAAGAAGCTTAGACCACTTTGATACAAACCTTAGACCATCACCAAGGTTGTGGGTGACAATGCTTTCAAATCGAGTATTCCTCCTTTCCTTGGTTTGCACCCAATGTTTAATGTGAAGTTGCTTCAACCATATTTCCCACCTTTATTGGACACCTTGGAGGTGGCTGAGCAATTGACCCCTATAGAACTCAATCCTGAATGTATTGCACAGGCTCCAATGGATCAGATCATGGACACCGGGATGAAGGGCACCCGCCAGCAAAACATATAGCTCCTCTATCGTGTTGTCAAAGCAGGACAGCTACTTCAACAAGGCAAGTGGCTCACCAAGGTTCGGATTCAACAAAAGTTTCCTCATCTCGTGATGGAACTTGATGCAATGGGGACCACTGCTTCCTAAGGGGAGAGGATTGATCCAAGTGTATATCGGTGGGCACCCACCTCTTCCATTGACTCATCACAGTTCTCCATCTTGGTCGTTTCTATTATGATTTTCAGGTCCTAAACTTTTGGGGCCTTTTTGAGGCCCTAAACGATGTGTTTTGGCCATTCAAGGGGCCTCAATTTGCCACGACATGCTCAAACCTTGCCAATAATTATACTTCTTGATTAGATCTTTCCAACGAGATACTAAATGCCCCAAACTGAGATTGTATGCAAAAGTTGCACCCCGAGGAAGTTGACGCAGCAGCTAACCACCTCAAGGCCTGCAAGCCTTTTGTGTAAGGTACCAGATCTATTATAATAGCCGAAAACAGAAATATTGTAGAGAATAACAGTAGATCAACACAATATATGAAACCACAGCACCAAAATAATACCTTTATTGATAGGAAACAATGTTCACTTGTCTCTTCGAGGGGGGAAACCTCCAACAGAGCAACGCTCTATTACAATAATTCTCAAGACCAAACTTGCCATGACTCCTACTCTTATTTATACTAATTCTATCTTCTAAAGATCATTCTAGAGGAAGATCCTTCTAGAAGCGAAAGCTTCTATTAGGTCTTCTTACATTGACTTATTCCAATTTATTAAATAGGCCTTATTAACTAGTGTCGGCCTTTATTACATGGAAATATATTATTCTATCTACGTGAGGGGTTAGGGAGGTTGGGTCCCTAATATGCCCTCTCCCTTGAAAAAGAGCCTTGTCCTCAAGGCTTGAGATGAGGAAATTGTTGCAGAATGGTAGTCGGCTCCCAAGTGGCATCTTCTGGAGTTGTATATTTCCATATTTCCACTGTGTTATCCCCATTTTGTGGATAACTAAGGAGATTATGTCTCGAGGCCCTCAGGTTGCAGATATGGAGTGTCGAGAGGCCACATGACCAGCAATATCCCTTTTACACAACCAGAGACCCACATTGCCACCATAGTGATCCAACACCTTGTCATCGTCCACACCAGCTTGACACCACATGTCACTTAGGTCTTGCTCCATGCGATACAAGTCAGGTATGATGGTGGGTATCATTTTAATATTTGAGGCATTATAGCTTGTGTATCAGAGGTTATTTTTTATTATGAGACATTTGCTTTGGAAACTATGTCTTTTACCTTGTTTAAATGCTAGTGGTTGCCTTGGGGCACTCAAGCAGATGGTCACCCTTAGGATGGGGTGTTTCTGGGAGCTTCCTTTGATGAGTCATCGTGCCACTCCCGACCATACTTACCACTCTCCATCACTATTTCCCCTCATGACATCATCTCATGGGATTTTGGGGTAGACTGACCCTAGAGGCGACTATTCCTCATTTCATGGGAAGAAGGGACTGAAGGACCAGCGGAGTTAGCTAGCAAAAGATAAAAGCCTAATGAAAGAACCTTCCAAATGCCCAGGGGATCCCAAGAAAGCAATGAAAAGCTTCTCCGCAAGAAAATAAGGACCTCGTGAAAAGAATAAATAAAGATGCTTAAAGGATCAGTTGAGGATAGAGGGTCTCATCATGAGCCATCCTATCACATCCATGGGTATCTAACAGTATGACATTACCATTTCTGGCCATCACACCAAGGTAATGGCTCTCAGTTGCATGGCTGAGGGAAAGGGGGTCTCATCACGAGCTAGCCTTGTCATCTCCGTGAAAGTACTTGTGGATGACACTGTCGTTACCTGGTCACCACGCTAGGGCAGTGGCTTCCAACTCACCCTATGCTATATTGAAAGAAGTTACAAAGAAAGAAAGATAAAAGGCAATTGATGGGCTTGGAAAAAATGCATTATGGACGAAGGTGCGGCACACCCTCCACAAAGGCACCCATAAATGAGATACTATGGACCCTTGCATATCATGAACCCTATGCCCATTAAGTGTTGAGATTTGGGTAGCTTGGAAAGTGGTCCCCTTGTGTTTGTGAGCTTCTAAACACATGTGGGAAGTACTTTGTACCATGTACCATGTACCTTATGTCTAA
>CBVK0101902820.1:0-10493 GCA_900067695.1 Picea abies
CTTGGAGGGTGTATCCATTTCTCTTGCAGGTACAGGTTGGTGGCCAGTTTTGGAAGAACAAGCCTAGCTTGGGTTTCCATGGGGAAAGCATCCCATTGGATGAATGACATAGGCCCACATGTCGGACTACAGAGAGATGCCTTCGGAGGCCTAGGAGACAGTTGGATAGACATAGCCTACCCTTTGCATGCCAAACAACTTGCTCAGAAGGGGAAAAACGTCACTCCCTAGGGGCTTGACATCACATTTGAGGGGCATGTGGTGGTTGATGATGAAACAGAGCATGACACATGGCATTTTGAGGTGGAGAGGCTCTGGATGATTGCCACATGGCCTTTGGAGGCCCTACTTTGCAGCCCAACTCCAATGACTTGCTCAATTTGCCAAAACGTCCTCCTTCAAGGAATGATGTCACCTTTGTTTTAGGGTTTTCTATGTGTAAAATGGTGTTAAATTATTGTAAAGGGGCAAGACAAGGGTTCTTATCCCCTTGTCTTGTGTTTTACCCTAATATTATGGACAATTGTGAACAAATTATGTTTAGGAGGATGCTATAAATTGAGATTACATAAGACATAACTCTCCATTGTGAGAGGCTCTTGGACTAAAATTTTCGTTGGAGTATTTTGCCTCTTGTGCTTTTGTTTATGGCTATGTCTTGGTTATGGTTGATGGAGATGGTGCACTAGCCTTGGAAGGCTTTCTTCATTGCTTTTTTGGTGGTTAGTCTAGCTTTTATTTCCTTTTAATGCTTGAAGGTGCCATTTATTTCATTGTATAATCATTTGTACAAGGGAATATTGCTTCATAAGGGTTTACTAAGAGGAGTATAATTGCATACACCCTCCTAGTTGAAACCCTAGCTAAGAGAAGCTTGCCTTGGGGAGTAAAAGGGTTTACACCCCCAAGGAAGTAGCCTATCTAGCTTCTTCACATTCTCTTGACTCCATTTACCCTTTCTTAAAGGCACTAGTCATTTACTTATTGCATGGGAGAAATAAATTGTTGCCTTGGTAAACGTACAAATTTCAAGTTTTGAAGTTGTCTCTTTTGGATAATGATCTTGATGCCTTGGGGATTCTTCCTCCCTTAGGGTGTCCTCTTTCTCCCACAAATTCTTATTGTTGTAGTAAAACTAACCTACAGCCATTAGGGCTTCTTTAAACTCTAACCCTAATTGCTAATATCTCACAAACTAACCCTAGACTAACCCTCTAACTTTGCTAGTTTAACCTACTAACCTAGGTGCATCTATTGGGCTAGATTTTGGCACTTTTTGATGGTCAGATTTGTTTTTGTACTCCATTGAATGCTACAGCCATAAGTCTGATATACTGCTGCAGAAATTTACTTTTATGACAACCATCTTTATTCAGTCTTGAAGTGCTATTTTCAGTCCACATTAGTTATTAGTTTTATTGCTAACATTGCTAACTAATATAGACCTTTTACTCGTTGATTTGGATGTAATCTATTGCTGATTTACTAACCTGTATGCTGCTGTATTTTATGGACAGAAAGCTTAACTTGCTGATCCATTACTATACTTGGTTGGAAAAGTGTCTTTTCTTGTGTCTCGGGCAGGTACAGGTGCACCGGAAACTATCTCTTTACTTGGTATTCATTTACCTCTTTTCACTAACCATTTTCAACCAATCATTTGTTCCATCACTTGACCTTCCGGGGGACTTCTCCTTAGACTTCCCTTCATCCTTCTCATTCCCCCTAGGGTCACCGAGATCGCCTCCCTAGAGTGACCTAGTCACCCTTGAAGTGCGGGACCTACATCAAGGTGACATTGGGTGTAGGATTCCCAAGTTGTAGCACTTGCTTTTGTGGTTGGGTCGGGCTTTGCCCAACCTACAACTTACGCTATAACACACTGCACTAACACTTCCTTGATGGTGCACTGACGGAGACGACGCTCTCGTTGGTCTAAAACTGCTTGTGGCAATAACCAAATGGAGCCTTCTTCATCCAACTCAAGGAGACTAATTTGAGTTTGGCACTTAGTACCAATTGTTAAATTTGGTAGCATCGGCAGTCATTCTCCAATGAGAGGCCATGTGGGCCACCATGAGGCTAGCCAGGGAGATTTGGAGAATCAACCAGTCTTGTGAGGTATTGACAAAAGCCAAGGGGAACGTACAACCTCTATGAGTCAAACCAAAAGTCAGGACGAACAAGATGATATATGGTCTTGTGAGTCTAGCCAAGGCAAAGGAAGAAGTCTTGTAAGTCTAAGACAAAAGTCAAGATGCAAGTCTAATGCAAAAGTCAGAGGAAACATACAACCTCTGTGAGCATAAACAGTCTGGTGCAAAAGTCAGGGGGAACGTACAACCTCTGTGAGCATAGACAGACTAGTGCAAAAGTCAGGGGGAATGTACAACCTCTGTGAGCATAGACAGACTAGTGCAAAAGTCAGGGGGAACGTACAACCTCTGTAAACCTAGTCAAGCCTTGTGAGCCTTGAGCAAAAGTCAAGGCATCTAGTAAAAGTTAGGTTGAATGTACAATTCCTATGAGCTAGAAACAATCTTCCTTATGTAAATAATGTAAATGTATTGATCTAGTGCGTTGGCACGTATAACCTTACCCACCATGAAAAGAAAGTTGAGTTGAATGTCTAATTCGAGTTGCTAACTCAAGTTGTAAAAGTCGAGTTGCATGTCTAGTTTGAAGTGTCAAACTCAAGTTGCATGTTGAGTTGCATTGCATGCATGTCAAGTTGCATGTCGAAGTTACATGCATGTCAAGTTGCATGTTGAGTTGCATTGCATTGCATGCATGTCAAGTTGCATGCATGCCAAGTTGCATGTCGAGTTGCATGTCATGTTGGCATGCCATGCAACATCAAGTCTTAAGGACGAGTTGACATGCCATGCAAAGACAAGTTACAATTCAAGTTAAGTTGAGAAGTCCAGTCAAAAGGTGAGTTGTAAATCATGCATGTTGCTCCCTAATTCGAGTTCACTCTTCTCTCCCTCCTGCGCCCTTTATATACAGAGTTTGACCCCTCTTCACAAGCACTTGTTATGCAGCACAAGAGTGGAGAGAGGAGATGGTTTGTAGGTGAAGTAAGGGCAACGCTGGAGTTAATCTATTGCAGCTGATATACATATTTGCAAAGACAGCGAAGCATATTTTGGTGACTGTGTAAAAGGACAGCAAAGTTTTTGTATTAGTGCTGATTTACATCAGCAATAAAAGAACGGCAAAGTTTTTTGTATTAGTGTTGATTTATAACAGTAGTAAAGGACATTGAAGTTTTTGTTGTTTGTTGGTCACACAGTGGGGTACTTTTCATGGTGGTTTACCGTACATGATCCTACATATTATTTGCAATAAAGGAAGATTGTTTGCTAGGGGTTTTCTCCCTATATAGGGTTTCCCCAGGGTATATGTGTTGTTGATTTGTATGCTTGTGGATCTACATGGTTTTGTATTGTTGAAATGTATTAAACTGGAATCAAAGTGTTGAAGAAATAAAAGAAATAATCTGCATATTAAATCAAGGTCAATAATTAACACCAATCACCTTCTTTAAGCATGAGACATGAAAAACGAGATGGAGCTTAAGAATGATTGGGCAAAGCTAACCGGTAAGCCACCTGCCCCACTCGCTTGAGAATTGTACAAGGACCATAAAATTTGGGAGCAAGTTTCTAACAGTGGTCCGTTTTGAGTGAAGTTTGCTTATAGAGTTGCAGAGAAAGAAACACCTGGTCCCCTTCAGCAAATTGTCATTTGGAACGACCTTGATATGCTTGTTTCTTCATGTGATTCTGAGACATGGCCAAATTTTTTTTGAGGGTGCGAAGAATGGCCTCGCAAACTAAAAGATTGTTGTCAACCTCCTGAACCTTCAATACACCTAGCATGTAGGAGAGAACCGAAGGGGGATTTTGTCCATATACTGCTTCAAAAGGAGTCATGCAAGTAGTTGTATGGTAAGATGTGTTGTAACACCATTCAACGAGGAGTAGCCACTAAGTCCATTGATTCTGTCATTCAAATGCAAAACACCTCAAATAGGTTTCCAAACACTTGTTGACAACTTCAGTTTGGCCATCGGTCTAGGGATGATAGGAGGTACTGGGATGCAATTGGGTGCCCTAGAGACGGAACAATTCTTGCCAAAAATTGTTGGTAAAAGTGGGATCTCAGTCAAAGACAATAGAATGAGGCATGCCATGAAGCTTGAAGATATTATCCATGAAAACTTGAGCCACCATGGATGTTGTGAATGGGTGTTGGAGAGCACAAAAATGAGCATATTTGTAAAGACGATCAACTACCACCGGGATGACTGATTTATTGCCCGATTTAGGTAAGCTAGCAATGAAGTCCATAGAAATATCCTGCCAAATAGCCGATGGAATAGAGAGCGGTTGTAGTGTTCTCTGGGTCTTGATTGTTTCGCCCTTATTCCATTGACAGACATCACATTCAACCACAAAGGTGCAGACGTCCTGCTTCGTATCATCCTAGAAAAGAGAACGTTTGACCCTTTCATAGGTTTTCGTGAACCCGGAATGCCCAGCTATGGGGGAAGCATGAAGCTCCGAAAGCACCGTAGATTTAAGTTGCGACTATTTGTTGAGATACAAATGGCCTTTGTAGCGAAGCTCGTTATTGTGCCAAGAGTACTCGGGAGAAACTGGAGAATTGGTTTGCAATTGTT
This sequence comes from Picea abies, assembly GCA_900067695.1. NCBI lineage: Eukaryota > Viridiplantae > Streptophyta > Pinopsida > Pinales > Pinaceae > Picea > Picea abies. The sequence continues at coordinate 4,688 of CBVK0101902820.1, forward strand.
GGATAAGGCCAGAAATTTTGGGGTCTTGCAACCATTCCTTGTGAGCAGCTTGTAGCCAATCTAGTACAATGAAGGAGAGAGAAAAAAGGAATCCTTCGTCTTCATACTTCCGGGAAAGAGCGTCAACAACCACATTTTCTTTGCCCTTTTTGTAAATTATCTCATAATCATATCCAAATAGCTTAGTGACCCGTTTTTGTTGCTCTGGGGAGGAAATTTGTCGTTCTACAAAATGCTTGAGGCTCTAATGATCGGTTTTAATTTGGAAGCATTGGCCCAACAGATAAGGACGCTAGAGATCCACAACATGCAGAATAGCCAACATTTCCTTTTCATAGATTGATTGGCCCAAATGGTGCTCTGAAAGTTGTTTGCTCGTGAAGGCCACCAGTCGTCCTTCTTGCATGAGAACTGTGCCAATTCCTTTCCCGGATGCATCACATTCCAGGACAAAAGTCTTTTTGAAGTTGGGAAGGGCCAGGACAGGAGTTGTGCACATAGCCTCTTTCAAAGCATGGAAGGCTTGATCAGCTACAAGGGTCCAATTGAAAGCATTCTTTTTAAGAAGAGCATTGAGAGGTGCTGCCATTTTTCCATAATTCTTAACAAATTTGCGACAATAGCCCATTAAACCCAGAAAACCATGCAAGCTCTTGAGAGTTTTGGGGCGACACCAATCCTGCATAGCTTCAATTTTCTTAGGATCCACCCTTACACCATCCTTGCCAACAATATGAACCAAATACTCCACTTTTGAGGCTCCAAAGGCACATTTAGATTGTTTGGAGAAAAGTTGGTGCCGAGTGTTGATGTTTTTACTTATACAGCTAACAGTTACGGTTCTTCTTTATTATTATAATCATTTAGCACATTAGTTGCATAAATAAGATCACTGAAAGAGAGGAAATCACATAAACAATAGACACAGATTATCCTGGTAAACCCTCATGGGGGAGAAAACCCAGCAAAAACTTCTTCCTCGATATAGATAGACCAAAGACCGAACAGAAGATCCTCCTCTACTCCTTCACTAGGAAGAGTAGCGCACCACTTAACCAAGAAATACCAAGACATAGACCAAGATCCCTCCTTGACGTCACCCCGAGTTGCAGCAGCTACTCCTCCAAGACTTGCGCACTTCTTCATAGTTGCAGAGCTAGTGTGATGAGTGTGTTCAAATGAGACACCATCCTCACATATAAATACAAGTTGTGAGGTGGCGCTAGGGTTGTGACTCTTCACTTGGTGGAGCCAACTTCTCCTAGAAGTGGCTAAAACCACTTTACAATTACTAGGGGCCGACTTTACAAATACCACCATACAAATACATGTTGACCAATCCAGAAAAGGGGATTTGATCTATACAATAATGACTCAAATATAAGTAGAATATTCTTCAAAGTTACAATAATTCAACACTCCCCCTTAACAAGAAGGGTATTCTACTGACAATATTAATAACAACTGACTGGACTCAATACATCATCAAGAGGAGGGGACATCGTCATCAGCATCGGGAACACTGTCAGTCATATCTATAGGTCATTGGAAGTTTTTCTCATCATCAACATTAGTAGAAACTGAACATCATCATCATTTGCAACGCGGAGCTGGAGTAACATCATCATCATCAACAACGTGAAGCTGGAACATCAACATCAACAACACGAAACTGGAACATCAACATCATCAACAGCATGAAGCTGGAACATCAACATCTATATGTAGCAACAGAATGAGGCAGGTGCATCAACAACAACATCTGTGGTACTCTGATAGATCGTCCTTACCAGACCTTTGGGATAGGCCCAGGAATCATAAGATTCCCTAGTATAGAGAATCCTAATTGAGCTACCACTACTGACCAAAGCTGGCATATACATGCACAGGTACTCTGACAGACCGTCCTTACCGGAACTTCGGGATCTACCCAGGGATGATCAGTGCCCTAGGATATAAAATCCTAACTGAGCTACCCGTTGTTAGTCAGGATACCATAGTATCATCAGCATCACTCCCCCTTTCGAGGGAGGTCCTTTCGGACTACACCAAGCTTGTCTCGGAAGTACTCAAACTTCACACGAGACAGAGGCTTAGTCAACACATATGCAACTTTCTCATATGTGCCAACATATTGGAGCTTTACAGCTCCTTTCTGCACCATGTCACGAATGTAGTGATACCGAATCTCTATGTGTTTCATCTTATCATGGAACATTGGGTTCTCTATCATCTTTATGCAACTCTGGTTATCACATAGAAATTATGGTAGCTTCCATCTCCAGATTGAACAGACATGTCAACAACTTTCGAAGCCATATGGCTTCACAACTGGCAATACATGTTGCAATGTACTCTGCTTCTACCGTACTGAGAGCAATACTGGATTGCTTCCTGCTTTGCCACGAAGTCATGGCTGACCCCAAACTGAAGCAACATCTTGAAGAGCTTTTTCTGTCCTTAAGGTATCTCATCACATGCTTTGCAGCTACCATGTAAACACATCTAGGCTCCACCATATACTGACTCAAGGTGTTCACAGCAAAGCATATATCTGGTCTGGTATTCGTCAGATATATCAACGAACTAATCATCTATCTGTATAGAGTAACATCAACTATTTCTAACGAAGCATCAGCCAATAACTTTAGATTCGTCAGCATAGGAGTGGACATGGTTTTACAGTCCATCATGTCGAATCTCTTAAGAATTTCCACAGCATACTTTCCTTGAATAAGGAAAATCTCTTCTGGGCTTTGCCATACTTCAGGACCTAAGAAATAGTGCATCAGGCCTAGGTCCTCATTTCCAATTCAGCGACAAGCTTCTTCTTACAATCTGTGATGAGCTTTTCTTCATCTGTCGAGAATAAGTCATCCAGATATAGCAGCAATATAACTGGTCCATCGTTCTCAATCTTGAAGTAAAGGTTGGGATCAGCTTTACTCTTGGTAAAGCCCAAGCTCATCAAAAAACTATCAATCCTACCATACCAAGCTCTTGGAGCTTGCTTCAACTTGCAGACATGAGTCTTCCTGTCCTGTACTTCGAAACCAAATTTTCACATCACACGGTACCAACCTGGTACACTTGCTCAACTGCAACTCAATCTGCATAATCATGTGTTTGTTCTATGTGCTTTCTGCAAAGCATTATCTGTCTCACTGCCTGAGAGTATGTCCCCTATTCTCTCTGCAACTTGTTCCTTCTAGAACTAGGACTCTGCACCTGCAGCTGCTATTTTGAAGCTAAGAATGACTGCTCTATTCTCACTGTAGTTGTTGAACTTTGAGAGTAGCTCCTCTACTCCATCACGATGACAGATTCATTTGCTCCCTCTGAATCTCATACTGCATCAACTTCTTTTAATGGATCATGGTTGTTTTATATATACTTTTTCTGATTACTGGAGCAAGTGTCTCGTCATAGTCTTCTCCCTCTTGCTGGGAGAATCCTCTGGACACAAATTAGATTGTGTACATCTTTATATTGTTATCTGCAACAAGATTAATCTGTTAGATCAATCTTGGAAGTCACTACTGACTTCCCTTCTAGTCTCAAGGCAAAATCCATATCCTAGTCCTTCTGACTGGCTTCCTCCTCTGTCACTGAAACAAGGGAATCTTCCTAGGAGATTTCACATCTCCTAGAAGTCTCTGAAGCTATGATCTAGTCTTCTCAACTCATGGCATCTGTCTGTCCGTCTTGGAAGACATCTTCTTCTTTTTTCTTTTATTTCCCATCTGATCCTTTCTGAGATCGAGCTTACTTTGAGTCTTGATTTCTTCCGAGTCTACAAAAACTTCATAGTCTCTGCAGGATATACTTGGTGTTTGAATACCAAGTCTTAATATGAAAAGCTGAGTCAGACTTCAAACGAATTATGCTTCCTGTCAAGGTGGCTTCATTATCCATTGACCAAGTCTACTGTGAGTTCTATTCTAATGTTCGGTCATCTTTGGAGCCTTTTGTTCCTTACAATCAATCTCCATATGAGATACTATGTATCTCAAAAGTAGCTTCTTCTTCATCTTCTTTGGTACATGGATGTATACGGTCATGTATACAACTTGGATAGTTTGCTCCATGTCTCATCTAATATGTTGCCTCCTGCAACCATCACTATAGCTTCCTCAGGGTTATCACCTGTGACCTGCCCGAAACAAGAACAACAAGGGAGAAACAACAAACAAGAATAATATTCTTTATAATAATAATAAAACAATAGCAAGAACAATCGTCATAGTAGCTCCTTTAGAGCTATCACTTGTGACCTGCCTGAAACAAGGGTAAAAAGTAAGAAATACAATAATAAGGAATGAGAGAAACACTATTCTAGTGTTGTGATCAACCATTCCTCCAAGTTAACCTGTAAACAAAACAAGAAGTTCATCCTAGAGGAGATATTAGTTATATCTAGTAAATGATTACAGTAAGCATTTATCTCAATAGTGCTCACAGGCTACCAAGTATTCAATAATAAAACTTTTCAAAGATTACTATCACAACTATAGTGTTTAGCAGTTATCAAACTTGATATGTGTAAATTTGAATCTTATCAATTTAATCACTCAAACCTGGAACCTGGAGTCTTTTCCTCAAGAATGAGTGTGTTGCTTTTCTTCCGAGTCTCCTTCACTCAAGATGACAAGTACTTTCTTCAACCTGTCCTTTGTACTAAGACCATATGCTATCTTGACAGAAATCTAAGTTAGGGAATAAACTCTATAATCTCAACTTTAATCAATCTAATACTTTGACTTTAATTTTGACCAATGGTTAGTATGATAACTTCAACAAATCAAAATGCAACCTGGATATTTATAAGATTACAATAATGCCATAACAAGTAGAGGCATATCAAAGTAATCAAACCTGGGGTGCATAGTTCCTCTGAATGTGTTGGATCTACGATTGTTGTTTAGACAAAAGATCCTTTCTTCTGCAAATACCCTTTAGAATAATGATACAGTTTGAAGATATGTAAGTACATACCTATTGTTGAGATTTGGGTACCTTGGAAAGTGGTTCCCATGTGCTTATGAGTCTCTAAGCACAAAGGGGAAAGACTATTACCCTTGTACTTTACTTTATGATTCTAATTTCACTTTGACTTGGTACTACAGCTGGTGTTGGTATTGCAGCTAGTGTTGGCACTGCAACTGGTGTTGCAACTGGCATGAAGTAACTGACACTGCAACTGCGACCGATACTGCAACTGCAACTGATACTGCAACTGCAACTGCGACCGATACTGCAAATGCAACTGATACTGCAACTGCAATCGATACTACAACTGCAACTTAGTGTTTTATGAGGAAACCCTAATTTCTCAAACATCAAATTTCAAAATTCTGATCCAGGGACTAGATGTGCCCTCCTAGGGTGAGTTCGCAGTTGTGGTTACTTTCTCCAACATCCTCCTCAAACAAGGAAAACGTTACACTTAGGGTTTATGCAGAAACCCTAATTTTGTAGCAACTGCAATACTGAAATTGAATCTTGGAGATGGTGTGTTGAAGCTAGCCACTTCTTATAAACTGTGAGTTGGTCTCTTTCACGCCTGCTCTAATACCATGTTAAAGTTTTTACTTATACAACTAGCAATTACGGTTCTTCTTTATTATTATAGTCATTTAGCACATTAGCTGCATAAATAAGATCACTGAAAGAGAGGCAATCACAGAAACAATAGAGACACACAGATTATCCTGGGAAACCCTCATGGGGGAGAAAACCCAGCAAAAACTTCCTCAATATAGATAGACCAAAGACCGAACAGAAGATCCTCCTCTACTCCTTCACT
>CBVK0101902821.1:0-11184 GCA_900067695.1 Picea abies
TGGAGAGGGAAAATGAGAAATATGTAAGGTGAAGTTTCCCTATAATATTTTCACATATGATCGCCTTACCCATTTGTGCCCCAAACTCGCAGAAGTTGCGAGGCTATTAGCTCAATTGCCCGTCATGATGACGAATCCAATCCCACATAATCAACACTTATCCTTGAGCTCCTCAAACATCAGAAATGCGGCTGGTGGAGGTCAAAACCAGCAGTCAGAAGACGAACATCATTTATGTATCAATATGGTCGATGCAGAAATAGATGTAGTCGCTCGATCTCGAGACTATAGTTCTAAAAAAACTAATGTTGGTCTAGAATCTGGTCCTCCTCCTCCGGAGATGAATTTACATATTGAGAAACCAGAGCCACCACCTCATATTCCTCCTCGAGCTCCTCAAATGCTGGAAATGCAGCTGTTGGAGGTCAAAACCGACAGTTGCAATATGGTGACCGTTTATATATCAATATGGTTGATGAGAAAATCGATGTATCCACTCGATCTCAAGACTATAGTTCTAAACAAACTAATCCTGGTCTAGAATCTCCTCCTCCTATGGAGATGACTTTACATATTGAGAAACCAGAGCCACCACCTCATATTCCGAAAGGAGTACTTAAGCACTCTACCCATAATCCAAATGCTAGAGCCACCTAGAACTACTCTATTGTTGAAGACCTGGGTATAATCCCTTGTGCGATGTTAGCTTTGGAGGTACTATAGACATGTCCTTCATAGAGGAATACCTTACTCTCTGATTTAGGAGCTCTAGAACCCAGTGGCTCAAAGGTTACCAGTTTTTATGTCACAGATGTTAAGCATCGCTTTCCTTACCATGTGGCTTTCCAAATCCATGTGGAGTACTCAAAGTATATCATCAAACATGTGGTTGTTGATGAAGGTGCTACTATGTGTGTGATGTCCCTGACTTGTTGGAAAGCTCTCGGTTCTTCAACTCTTTCCAAGTCATCGAACATGTTTAATTCTTTTGACGGTCATTCCTTCTGCCCTCACAATATTCTCCCTGCATTTTTAGTCCAGTTAGGTGGGAATACGGTAGAGGTGGAAGTATAGGTAGTTGATGTGCATCTTGATTATAGCTTTCTACTAGGTCTCAATTGGACTTATTCCATGATCGTCATCGTGTCATCCATCTTTCGTACTCTTTTTTTTCCCCATGAAGGGAAGATTTTGATGATCTATCAAATATCCTTTGTGTACTTTATTCCTAATGCATCTCTTGGTCCATCGATCCCTGTGATTGACAATTATTATCCGACAACTAAGAATATCGGTGTCGAAATGTTTCTTCCCTTATGGGTAATTTCGATTTCTCAGCACCGATCCATCATGTTTATGTGATGTCCAGTAGGCCCGTCTTGACAGGAAGGTCCATTCCTTTCTGCAATTATTATTTTAGTGATCCGTGGACCTTACCTTCCCCGAATTCGTCTTGTTAAGGTCAGTCGCATGCTAGAATGGCCATGCCACTATTTGCAGCAGATATTGTGTATCAAGCTGTTCTCGACTCTTCCTCCGATCCCTATCTTGTTCCCTCACTGACAGATGAGGAGGATCCCATGTCTAGGCCCTGTGGGCCACTTCATTGTCTTGTTCACATGATTTCCTCAATGGTACTTTTCCCTTGGATGAAGCCATCATCGAAGCCATGAATAGCTCCAAAAAACATTGGGATGATATGCATCACCACTCTTATTTTCTCCCAGATATTGAAAGATTCGAGAAAGATGACTTTCGATCTACTTTGACTGAGATAGTCAGTCACATCGTACTTCTTCTTGATATGCACGACATTTATTCCAAAGGAAATATGGCTAGAATTTCTCCTACCATCACGATCGATATCTCTCATACCCCTGGTAAGGTTGAAAACGTAAATATCAGTGTGGATTTTTCTCCAAAATAAATCCTGATCTACACTGAGCTCTTCAAGGAATTCTGAGATGTATTTTCTTGGTCCTATGAAGAGATTCCAGGGATAGACCCTCATATTGTGGAACATGATATTAGAACTTATCTGGATGCTAAACCTATTTGGCAATGTCTTAGAGATGTCAACCCTTGAAAGGCCCATGCTATTAAGGCAAAGGTGGAGAAGCTACTTAATGCTAGCTTCATCTACCTGGTTCCTTTAACTGAATGGGTATCCAACCCCGTTCTTATAGATAAGAAGCAAGGAACCATCCATGTGTTTATGGATTTCTGGGACCTAAACAAGGCTTGTCCAAAAGACAACTTCCCCACACCTTTCATTGATTAGATTCTTGATGAGTGTGTGGGAAGCGAAGTATTTTATTTTATGGACATATTTTTAGGATATAATCAAATTCAAATCAAATCCAAGGATCAACACAAGACAACATTTATTTGTCTTTGGGGTACTTTTGCATACCCAAAGATACCTTTCGGCCTTAAAAATGTCAGAGCAACCTTTCAACGTGCCATGGATTTTACTTTCATGATCTAAAGCACATAGTTGAATCTTACCTTGATGATCTTGTTGCTCACTCTTGCAAGAGAGAGAATCACATTACTCACCTTCGACTTGTCTTTGAAATATTTCGTTACTATAGAATTCAGTTGAACCCTCACAAGTGCATATTTTGCATTAAGTGTGGTCGTCTTTCAGGTTTTCTATTTTTTGAGACTGGGATCAAGGTAGATCCACTTAAGGTTGAGGAAATACTTTGGTTGCCTCCCCTACGCACAATTAGACAACTTTAGGGTTTATAGGGGAAATATAACTTTCTTTGTAGGTGCATCTTTTGCATTAAGTCTAGTCGTCTTCTAGGTTTTCTAGTTTCTGAGACTAGGATCAAGGTATATCCACTTAAGGTTGAGACAATACTTTGGTTTTCTCCCCCATGCACAATTAGACAACTTCATGGTTTACAGGGGAAAGATAACCTTCTTTGTAGATTTATAGTGAACTATGCCACTATCACTAAAGGTTTCATGCGTCTTTTGAATAAGGACACCCCTTTTATCTAAGATGAGAAAGCCCAAGAGTCCTTCGATGCCTTGAAGAAATATTTGGTGTCAACATCTCTACCGAAGCCTCTTGACTACAATAGAGATTACTTGATTTATATCACCATTTATGAATACACGATTGGTATGGATTTGGTTAAGGAGGATGACAAGATCCATGAGCATGTCATCTACTATCTTAGTCAAACTTTACTCAGTGTTGAACTCAATTAAACTCACATTTACGTCATTATATTTTACTTTGCAAGACTATGGTGGTTGGTGATGTCAATCCATTTCAATACGTCCTTACTCGACATATCATAGGAGGAAAGTATAATAAATGGATTGCCATTTTACAAGAGTTTGATCTCGATTTCGCTTCTGTGAAATCCAAGAAATATCTAGTCTTTGCGGAGTTGATATCCGATTTTCCACGATTAGATGAGGATGTTATCCATGTTGATTCATTTTCGGATGCAAACATTTTTCTTGTCTCATTGTCTGACCCCTGGTATAGAGATATCATGCTCTATTTTCAGATCTTGAAGTTCCCTCAACATATCTCACGAGATGACCGACGACGTATAAAGTACCAAGCTAAGAAATGTACTATCATTGGTGACACTTCGTATTGTCGAGGAATAGAAAATATCTTACGATGTTTTTTAACTCATGGAGAAGATGAGTTTATTTTGAACGATTGACACAGTGGGGCTTGTGGTGGTCATCTATCTAGGCTTGCAACAACCCAAAAAATTTTGTGAGCCGATTATTTTTGGTCTACTATATTTAAGGATTGTATTGAAGCAGTTAAGAAGTGTCACCCATGCCAGGTGTTCACTTGGAAAATGCACTCGCAGTTAAGAAGTGTCACCCATGCCAGGTGTTCACTTGGAAAATGCACTCGCATCCATCCCCTCTTCACCTAGTCATTACGGTCGATCCCTTCACCAAGTGGGGGGTGGACCTTATTTATTGCAACCCAACTTCAGATGGGGAGCATCATCACATTATCGTGGCCATCGACTACTTTACTAAGTGGGACAAGGCCATGCCTACAGTTAAATCCGATGGGAAGACTGTAGCCTTATTTGTATTCAATCAAATTATCGCCCAATTCAGTATCTCGAGTGAGATTGTCACTGATCATGGAAGCCACTTTCAGAATGAAATGATGGAAGAAATAGAAGCTAAGATGGGGTTTAGACATGGTCATTCTTCTCCGTATTACCCCTAGGAAAATGGACAAGTAGAGGCCATAAAAAAATCTCTCAAGACCATTTTGCAAAAAAAATTCAGTTAGAGTAAATCCAATTGACACATCATGCTATATCCTACACTCTAGGCATACCGAACCTTGGTCAAGACTGCCACCAGATTTTCCCCTTTCTAGTTAGTACATGGTGTGGAGTCAATTTTACCTATTGAATGTGAAATCGATTCTCTTAAGTTGGAATTCACACTCCTACCTGACACTTTCGATCTCGAGCGACGCCTTGTACATCTAGAGTCCCCTTTCTAGTTAGTACATGGTGTGGAGTCAATTTTACCTATTGAATGTGAAATCGATTCTCTTAAGTTGGAATTCACACTCCTACCTGACACTTTCGATCTCGAGCGACGCCTTGTACATCTAGAGAGTCTCGATGAGAAACGTTGAGATGCCTCTACAGCTATCGAGGTGAACAAATGATGTGCCAAGGTCTAGTACGATAAGTCTGTTTGTTCTCGATTGTAAGATGAGAGTGACTTGGTCCTCTTATACGATCAAGCCAAAGAACCAATGGGGGAAGGAAATTTTAAACCCATGTGGCACATTCCTTACATCATGCAACGTATTCTAGAAGAAAAAGCATATGAGTTAGAAGATTATGAAGGGAATAAGTTGGTCGAGCCCAGAAATGGAATAAGTTGGTCGAGCCCAGAAATGGGCTCTACTTGAAAAGATACTATGATTGAGCCCCAGGCTCAAGTAGAACTCTCTATATACTAATGTAATTTAGTGTATATATCTTTTTTATTTTTCATCTTCGGATTGCTTATCGAGTTTTCACTTGGTTGAGAGATATAAACAGAGTCATCAGTCTACCTAGGATTCACAAATGGGGCCAGTCGTGACACACAGAACTTGTCTTCTGTTGCTTGGGTGGTTTACTCACTTGAGGGTCTACTGGTGTCTTCAGGAGGAGTATGCCTAGGGCCATCCATGAATAATGTGTTTGAATATAACACTGTTATATAACTTTTGCATGATTATATCTCATATGGCATTTGTTCATTAGAAGTTCGCCTGCATTCCTAGTTGGTAATACATCAGTTGAACGACCGTTACCATGTGCGTGATACTACTTTACTCTGATGTTTGCTACGAGTACGTATTTTATAACGACAATTTGATTTTATTACATATTATCATATTCCTAGGAGTTATAATCATGTACCCGTTGCTTATTCTAAATTTGTTTTAGATTTGCATTTGTCACATAATCAAAAGCAAAGAAAACCATCTAATCAATGTACACATTGTAAAATATAAGTAACCATCTAATCAATGTACACATTGTAAAATATAAGTAAAGCCGAAGATCCATTTTATATATTTCAAAAAATATGGTGTTTATAGTACAAAATGGGGCTAACACCCTCAATACATATACATCTGATATTACAATATCCCATGACATATACGCCTGTGGCACCGGATGTGTGTCATGGTAGCAACCATGACGTTTATGAGACATCAAAAGAGTCATACCCATGCCCTGGTTACACCAAGCACATGTCGCTACATGGATTAAAGAAGATCCTCTACGTGAACCATGAGTATCCTATAAGTCAAATGCGACAGGTTTCCATGAACGTTTTGTAGGACCCTCTTAGTCTCTCCTCTTGCTGCCTCATCTCCCCAGTTCCTCCGTCGATGTCAAGGGAAACCCTCTGGCAATTGTGGACCCACGTTTGCAGCACACAAAATTCTAGTCAATACTTAAGCACCATCCAAAAATATTGTTGTCCTAATTATACAAAAATACAAAAAAATGAAATATGTAAAACCTTTTGACATACCTATGTCACCGTAGGAAGACCCTGGTGGAAGTGGCATGTCTATATATTCTCTAAAGTCGGTCCCCTCATAGGGATAGTCATCTAGAGAAATGACCTGTCACCACCACTAGTAGAAGAATTCCTTGTTGTAGGGTATTGTAAACCTACCTCCCTCCTACTGCCTCATCACCTCAGTCCACTATACCATGGCTGGATCGAGAGGTCCCCTAGGAAGAATCTCCACTCTAGGTCCCAAACCTGGAATCCGCTCAAAAAGAAAACTGCACAAGATGGAGGAAAACCCAAAATTTATTTTACCCCCCTGATTGCACTATGTCAACTGACTCTTCATATTTTCCATTAGTGAGGTAAACCAGTCATAGATAGTGGGTCTCACAAATTGCACTACATAGAACATGAGTGGCCTTGGTTCCTAGTGCAATGAGGCCGAACTTGTGATCCTGGTTAGGACTAGGACAATGATCTTCAGACTGAGGTTGTTTATTTCCTGGATAGGGACTTGACTCCCTACCTTAGGAGTCCTTGCAACACAGTGGGCATCGATATATTCTTCTATCTTCATCCCGTTGCCTTCTCCCTATGACTTGAGGTTCCCAACTTCCCCCCAGCGTGATAGACCAGTCAGAAAGTAAATGTCCTCTACTTCAATTCTTAATGGTTTGCCATCGAGATTGAAGCTCTCGCTATCAGGGTCCTAGTAACCCACCAACATCTCCAACAACCTCACTTGGGCTCTCATTCCTTTGAGCACCCAAAACATATACAAACCACATCACTTTAAGGCCATTTGAGCCCCTAGATCTCGATCTACAGTAGCGTCGACCTCCTCATGCTTTCTCTCTCTCCATTCAAGAACAATATTGTCAAAGACAAATAGAATTTTCAGTTAGAACACTTATTTTTGTTCATTATCATTCCTGTACGCTGCCTCCTTTTCACATAGTCATGTGTAGGGATAAATACACACATTCTGTAGTTCACACAGGAGCGTATACCTAGTCGTACACATGACCTAACAAAATCCAGCTTGCGTACACCAAAATCTATACTTTGTGCCTTAAATAAATAAAACTTTAAGACCTAATTCAAAATTTTAAACCACTGAATTTGAAGAGGAAGAGAACAAGAATTAACTGATCTAGATGGCTTGTGATTTCGTTGTCGGATGCTCCCGCAATCGTCATTTGTATCTTGAAGGAATTTTGTTCCAATTTTCACTAGTGGGGTAAAAAATCAAAATGGTATAGTAATTTTTTATTTTATTACTATTTATAAATAATTTTTACCCACTTTCTATAGTTTAAACCATTTTTTCACCTAATGGACTAATACAAAAGTGGATCGAGTTGTTTTTTGTAGTTTTAACTTGGGATTCTTGCAGATTTTAGTATTTTGTTGATCGTTTGTCACCTTGGGTGGGTATGTTCATTACCCAACATATAGGATAGGGATCCATTCCATTATGCATTTTTGCATTATCCTATAACTGTCACTCATTACACCCTAGGTACAAACCCATTTGTTGCAACAAAGAACCCTCCATCTGCTATAAAGTTGTGTCGTTTTCAAGTGGTAGAGACTTACCAAACATGGGTTCCCTAGTTATGTGTCGTTTTCAAGTGGTAGAGACTTACCAAACATGGGTTCCCTAGTTACATCCCCTACTACATTTGGTTCCCATGGAGATATTTTTTTCTTAGGATTGGGATTCCCTCACAGCGAATACATGAATTTATGCTGAGCCTCATTTCTCATTCATAACCATGCTTCTTTATTACCTGAGGACTCCCAAAGAAGTTTAATTTAAGATCTTTTCCACCTCATCTTTAAAAAAGAGAAAATATTGTTGAGTGATTTGTCCCTTTCACACTCATTAAATTGGATTTGAAAGATCATGAGAATTAGTTAAGCTCTTTTTCGACTCATTATCAAAAAGTGAAAAGATCGTCGAGTGAACTTGTCTTTTTCACACTAATGGACTAATACAAAAGTGGATCGAGTTGGTTTTTGTAGTTTTAACCTAGGATTCTTGCAGATTTCAGCGTTATGTCGACCGTTTGTCACCTCAAGTAGGTATATTCGTTACCCAACATATAGGATAGGTATCCATTCCGTTATTCATTTTCACATTATCCTATAACTGCCACTTTTTACGTCCTAGGTACAAACCCATTTGTTGCGACACATAACCCTTCATATGCTATAAAGTTGTGTCATTTTCAAGTGATACAGACTTGCCAAACATGGGTGACCTAGTTAGATTCTCTACTGCATTTGGTGCCCATGCAAATATTTTTTCAATCAGACCGAGAGTCTGTCACAACTCGTACTTGAATTTATGATGAGCCTCATTTCTCATTCATAAACATGCGACTTTATACCTCGTGGACTCCCAAACAAGTTTAATTTAACCTCTTTTTCGATTCGTCTATAAAGGTAAAATATTGTCGAGTGATTTGTCCATTTCACACTTGTTAAATTGGATTTGAAAGGTCATGAGTCTTAGTTAATCTCTTTTTTGACTCGTTATCAAAAAATGAAAAGATCGCCGAGTGAACTTGCCTTTTTCAAACTCATAAATTGGTTTTGAAGAGGCATCTATTTGGCACATGTTTACCCATTTTTCACACCAAGTAGACTAAAAGACATAAAAAAAGAGATTTTTTGGCATCAAGTTGTGATTTCATCTCATGCCCTTTCTTGCAGTATTGAGCCTATAGCTAGTTCTCTCTTTGTGTTATAAATCGTTTGCCTCAGTAATTTTTCATCCTCAACCAAGCAAAGCCTTGTTTACATCCTTCACAATTTGACACCTTATACCTAGGAGGGAACATTCCCTCGAGTGTCCATCTCCCACATGCACTTCCCTGCATTGAGCATAGGTATGTTCCACTGCTCGAACTAGATTTTCTTACTTGCGACACTCATTTTCTCCTCTATATCATAGCATTCATTTGTCTATGAAAAAAAAAAGATACGGGTGGGAAGGGAGTATTATTTTATATCAGTAGAAGTCGTGTCTCCTTTGAATAGAGCACAAAATTATTTGAGTCCATTCATCATCATAATATTTGGATTAGCATGTCCTTAGGAAGCTGAGCTCATTACAAAGTCTTCTCCACTGATTGGTTACTCTTCCAGTCCCTATAGAGAATTTCATCGATGCCTCCTACATCCTATGGTTTCATCATCAGGTCTATGTTGCTGGAGTCCTCCATATGTCTCATGCTCTTCTTCAAAGGAAGTCTATCAACCTCTGTCGACCACTCCTTAGAACTCTTGAATTTTCATGTCAACCATACCCTCAGTTTGTCTCAAAATCACATGATATTGTAGTCATATCATGCACCCTAGCCCTATTTTTATCATTGGTAGGTAAACTTAAACCCAAAAGTCAACATTTCATCATTGGTCACTGACTGGGTGGTTTCCCTTGTGTTCAACGACAAGACATTTATTCACACATTGAGATTCATGCACTGTATTGGATGCCATTAGCCTTATTGGTGGTTTCCTCACCTTTGTCAGCATTTTTTCATCATTGGCTGCTATTCATAGGGTCATTTTCATGTATCGCTTGCATCTGGCACGCGCAAAAGACACATAGGGTCATTGGTTCGTGAACATGTTCTTTGTCCGATCTCCACCAAATCATGAAGCCCCTGCTTTGTTCCTCGTGCTGACTGATGAGAGATGTCTCAATGTTCTCCTTTTAGTGGGACTCCTTCCATCAACTTCAGCTCATTTATTCTAGATATGGGACCTAGAGTTTTATGAGTACCTTGAGGCTTGCAGTCATTAGTGGTAGGCTCTCTCGCCATTGACAGATGGGAGTCTTATGAGTACCTTGAGGCTTGCAGTCATCAGTGGCAGGATCTCTCACCATCGCCAGTTGGGAATACATCAATGTCTCCTGATCGATGGATTCTTCATGTGTTCAACACTGGCTCCTTTATTCACACTTTTAAGAATGTACTCAGTGCCTTGATACCTACTTTCATTATCGGTAAGATATCTCGCGTTTGTTAACGGTATACCTCAATGAATGGTAATCAAATGATGTCTCATTGTGTTTGAGCTCAACTCCTTTATTCACACGATGTAGACTTGCACCTTTGGCAGATTGTGTAGAATACTTGAAGACATCACTATGTGGCCGCAAATTTCCTGAGTTGTTGCTTCTTTTTCATTGGACTAGTACCTATATGACTTTAGTGATCATGGGATATCAGATTGTACTCCATGGTATACAAATATCCTCAACTTGGTTTTTTGAGACTGGTTCCACTGGGCCTTGTTTGTGACTATGAAAACTTTTGGCGTGTAACTGCATTTGTATTTTCCTATTCATGGCCATAGACACTTAATTGGTATATTTTCCACATGGATCTGCAGTGTAATTTTTGGCACCCATGTATGAAAATTCAGTACAAAATGTAATGAGAAATTCAGTTTGTCCAACTGGTTTTGTACCACTCCACTTATGGGTTGTTTATAATGTATTTCAGCCATCATAGATACTCCTCCGACCTCACACATTAGGGGGCATCTGTTAGAGAAATATTTTCCTCACCCTATGCAATCTTGTAGAGAGGGCCTTATTCCATTTCCCAATGCAGACTCACTTTCCCTGATTTATAAATCTAGAGACAAAATATAAAGTTTTTCCACTTGTATGCATATTTCACCCTATACAACAAGCATATACACAGGCTACTCCACTACAACCCACGAACATAGGGATTTTTGCCAGAAAATCAAAATTAAATGTTGGGTTTCCATGTCATGATAGGTGATCTATGATCCTTGGCCTTCCACATAGTGGAAACATTTTGACTCGGCCCTTCAATTGCATTTTGAAGGCTATAAAGAAGCCAACTATGAGCTATGGAAAATGAGAGAGAATTCAAATTTGAGAGCAAAGTTACTCTGGAGCAATTATTACTTCATATTGATTCTGCATCCCTTTGTCATTTAATTCTAAAGATAGTGTTCATCCCCCATGATCTCCCCTTATTGATGGAGAACCTCTTTGTCTCCCTTATATGAGTCTTCCTTTGGTGGAGGATTGAAGTGGTGGAGGCCCAGCTGGAAGGAACTTGGTTTCTTGGTTCCAAACCATGC
>CBVK0101902842.1:0-13814 GCA_900067695.1 Picea abies
TTTGAAGTTGTGGTACAAGAAGAAGAAAATCACCTTGTAGGATGTGTCTCTTAGTAAGAAAGATGGGCCCACGGTGGCCAACAAAGAAGTTATTGTAGAATTTGAATTTGAATAAGAGACAAAGTCTACAGAAGGAGATGAAGGAAAACTATAGGAAGGACATCATCAAGAAGATAAGGAGGTCATTGAATCAAAGGAACATATTGTTGTAGATTTGAAGAAAAAAGAATAGATTCCTACAGTTGTTGTATATCCCCATCCACATCATATAGAGAAACAACAGTCATCAATGAAAGGGCTTATGCATCAACACATTTATGCACCAACAGGGAACCGAGAAGGAAACTGATCAAGAGGTGCATGGAGGCCTACTAGCACTACATGAAGACATCAAGCTAGAGAACTAATCCCATGACAACACTAACATAATGAAGATCAATATCAAGGTGGAAAGGAAACAAATGGACATCATGTTCGACTTCCATTGTGATGGATGGATGGTCGTACTTGGTATCAGTTGGCTACATTGCTTAGCTTGTCATATTGTATGGTTTATTCTCGTGTTTTGAGGATGAAACATGTGAAGGGGGATGGAATGTAGCATACCTACAGAGGTAATATGGGGTACCTAGGGAGGTACCCAATGGGAGTGTGGTTATATATTATTAGTGGAAGTCATTTAATATATGAGAATGTGGTCATTTTCAATGTAAGGTGGACTAGGTCCATTATATTAGTAAAGAACCACTATGGTAGTTAGATGTAATAAATGTGAGAAGACTCTCTATAAGGATCCTAGGAGATAGAGAGATCTATATAAACAAGTGTAAGAAATGCAATTAATCATAGTGAATAATATTATCATTGTAACAAGAAAGTATTGCTTTAGGAGTGCATTCCTTCCATAAGGAATAATATATGGTGTTACCCTACCTCCAGGGTTTTCTCTATTTATTGTGTTCGGTATTTTGGTGAATGGTTTGGATTATTCTTGTTGATATTGTGGGTTTATTTTGGTATTTATCTTTAGATGTATTTTGGTACTTAACACAAAGAGACAAAAATCCAACAAACTCCTAAATTTTAGGAAGTTGTTGGAAGTCATTAATAAATCTGTTGTCAACTCACTACATGAGGTTTTAATGGAGTTAAATATTAGGTTCAGGTGTTCTTTAGCATCTAACTAATATCTTAGAATTCATTTGAACCCTCCTTGACATGTGTTAACCTCCAAACAAGGAGAATATCCAATAATTGTCTGAATTGCAGTGCCAGTTTGTAGCGCAGTGGTGTTTTAATTTTATCTTTTAAATGCCAAAATGGGCCAAGATGATTTTTAGTCATCAGGTCAATTCCATAATCCTTCTCCTCCACAAAAAATTTCAGAAAAAATCCACATCACCATTTTTTATTTATGATAAAATATTTAGAATAAACTTATATAGGAAATGAGTTTGTGACACCTCACAGTGGCACTGTGAACTTTTCTGTAGGTGGTCTTTTCAACATTTATCCCAAACGAAGAACTGGGTTGGGTTGAATTTTGGTCAGCAAGTCAAAAAGGCTATTTTTCTTCTCCACACCAATTGTGGGAAAAATCGAGTTTGTGGTATTCTAGATATTATGAAAATGAGAGTGTGTTGCAAACTATTCCTTTTTTAATTAGTTCATAGCGCCTTCAATAGGATGTGTTGTGAACTTTCTTGTAGGTGTCATTTTGTTCCTCTGATGACTACAATTGATACCAAAACATGCAAGAATATTTTGAACCTTTGCCAACATCTCCTACAACCTTTGAGCCAAGAAGAATGGCCGCCAAGAGCAACAATAACCACAATTATAAGCATCATAAGACAAAAATATTTCTTAGGGTTTTGTTTGAAGTAAGGTTTCTACTAGAACAATATTTGCAGAGATTATGAAGTAACTTGAAGATGGAATCATGGATGAAAATATGATGAAAAGGTTGAATGAAATCTTGAATAGCCATATGTCAAAGCAACTGTGCAAAACAAAGAGCTTGTAACACTAGTTAGATTTGCAGTAGATGGGTTTGTAGCAGAGTTTTACATTAGAGTACCTGACATAAAAGCCCACTCCTTGGTGAAAAAAACCCAGCTTGTCAACACCTTAAAACTTCTACCATTAACCTCTTCAGAACGTTTGCAGCACCAGTTTGCAACACTTTTCACAAATGGTAATGAAAAGCCACAATAGTGAACCTTGGGAGATGTATGATGATAGAATGAATCTGAAAGCTAAAAAAAACCATTAGATACACTTTAGAAATCATAATCATAAAATATTTCACACATGCCCTATTTGGACTATTGTGAACTTCTAGGAGAGTCTGCAGCACATCTGATTTATGAATTGACAAGACACTTTAGGTGGTTGGATGAATATCTAAGACCCTTTAGACACTTGTTTGGATGACAACATTTGATGGTGACCTTTAGATAGCTATATGTGACCTTCACTTTCCCTCTTGTGCAAATGATGACTACCACCCTTATAACAATAAGACTTGACAATGTATTTTGATCAACTCTAGACCCAAGGTTAAAATTAAGCTCCTTGATTTATTAACATGAAAAATAACTCAAAACAATTTAACAACTTAAACCTATGATTCAAAACTACAAGCTTAAACAAATGACTCATATAAGAAGGATTGATCACATGACTAAAAAAAACCGATGGTGTCCTTTATTACATAACACATGCTAACATTGGCTCCACAGGGGATGGAGACCTCCCTGTGAAGCTCCAAGAACATCTATAGTTCTAGTACCCTTTATCCATGGGCTATTGAGTCATTATTGTTGATCTATTGCAAACCAAAAATTGAAAATGACATACTCATGGTTTGAGCTTATTTATATACATAAGCCTACTCTAACTAGTTCTCCAATCTGCTCAAGTAAAAGAAAATTTCCATAGCATCCATGAAAGTAGCTTCATGACTAATAGAATCTCATCTCTATGACTGGTAAATAAATAATAACAGAGATATATCAGCAACCCTACAAAATTATTTTGAAAATCATACTTACTTTCAAATGCTGGTGATATGATAAAGTCTAAAAACTTCAATTTTTTTTGAAAAATAGGAGTCCAACACAACTTCTACTAGGTCTTCAAAACCAAGATCAAAAACCTATTGATACAGAAGAGATGGTTGCCACTGCATGAATTCTCTTTTGTTGAGAAAAAGGTGACCTCCTTTTTCCTTTAACAACAATTATTGGGCATAATTTATTTCATGACAATTAGGAGCAATAAAATTCCTTTGATCATGTAATAAAATCCCCTGACCAAAGATTGAAAACATATAATCTTGTATGTCACCATTACCAGACAAGGGATGTTAATTTTCAATATAAACGGTATGATGCTTTGGAGTAGTAAATTATTCTTCAACAGAAAGATCGCATGGCAATTTCATGGTAGGAGTTAAAAAATTCCAAATACGATCAACTAAAAGTATATAATCATCTAAGAAATCATCCTCTACAAAAATTTTATGCTAATTTAAATAATGACTACAACCATAGTCTATTTCCCTATCAACAGAAAATTATGAAAATGATGCAGAAGACTGTCCCAAATGTATTTTATGTTCATAATCATCCTCTTTTTCTTCTTAATGCAATTGATCATCACAAACTTGATCTCGAATTTAATCACATGCCGGAAAGTTCTCCTCACTTTCTTCAACATCCTTAAACAACTGTGCTAATGATGAATATTTCCTTTATCTCAGAAAAAGGACAAGATCAAGGTATTGAGTTTCTAAATAGTACACCATGGTAGCGGTTTCAGAAGGTCGAATCTCCAAATGCATATTGCAAATACAACTATAAAACCTCATATTGAATATAGCGATAAATTCATCGTTATCTCTCCTCAAAGCATGAAACTTAGTTAAGTATTGGTCAAAGGATTTGTTCTCTCCCCAATATCTTAAAAATGCACCATATAACTCATCCCATGAATCAATAGAACTAGCCTCCATATTTTTAAACCACAAAGCAGCGTCCCCAACCAAAGATTTGGAAAATAACCTCACGACAACATCCTCATGCATGATTTCCAAATTGTCAATGAAATTTTGAAAAACTTTCAAATGCTTCTCAGCTGTGATACGACCTTCACAAATAAAAGAGGCGGATATTATAGAAACTTGGGAGGGTAAGGATGAAGAGTATATGGAAAATTTAAGTGTTTAAAAATTTTCTCTCTAATTCTTGATTGAACTTCAATTGGATGAAAGTGAGATTCAACAGGCGGATTGCAAGTTTCAGTAGAAATTGTAGAAGGTAATAAATCAGTTCTATAATATACAAGATGACAAGAATAATCAGGTTTAGGGGATATGAATATATGTACATCATCTTCCTCATGGAATTCAATTGAAGGGATGGGATCAACATCTACAACATAGGAATAATGTAGACTGTCATTCTCCAAAGAGGGATATACAATAGTAGGCTTATGTTCATTTGAATAGACAAAGAAAAGGAAAATTCTTCTCACATGTGAAGGAAAGTACAGGAAAAAACCGAGGAAGAATAAAACAAATTCTCGAAAGAAACTTATGACTTGATACCTCGACTTCTTGTGTCTTCCTTTCATATTTTTCTATCTAAGCTCATTCTTCAATGGAGTCTTGTGACCGATTTGAATCACCAAAAATTTCTTCAAATGTGTGGAGTTTCCATGGTGAAAAGTTGCATTATGTTTTGTCATCAATGCTTGTTCACCATCAAGTGTTGATCATAGTCTTTGTCATATAGGCCAAGGAAAATATCTTTGTGTCCACGATCCTCAACAACGAAGAAAAAAAATTTAGCACTAGCAGTTTCTCTTAGACTTCTAAAGAGAAATCCTAATACCCATCAATAGATTCCATAATTAGGTAAAACTTTTGTAGAAGTTAAGCTCAAGTGCAACAAATATTCAGAGAATTATATATAAATATCAACAAAAACTATCCACAAGGTATACACCAGCAAGCAAGGCTTGAATAAATTCATACGAGTCTTTTTGAAACATAAAAAAAATATGGAAGACTAAAGAAACCTATAATACATGCATTAGATCACAACAGGAAATTTTGAGACACATATAGCAGAAATTTTCATCAAAAGGAACCTCCTAAATAATGAATAATAAAGCTTTGATAGTGCTTGCACTGGTAGATAACAAAAAATACTTTACTGTAACATTTGAACAAGTAATGGAGATTAATCATTCAACAATAATCCACATCAAAGAAAGATTGAATACATAATATGGTAATAAGAAAAGAGATTGATATTTGATTAAATAAGAGTCGTAAATATGATATATACAATCATGGAGACTTTACAAGTTGGCTGCAAAAATAGTATAAGTTCCCCTATCCAGAATCTCTTGAACCCTTCTCTTGATTCCGCTCACCGATGAAGTATAAAATAACATCCAAAATATTCTTAGGAGGTCGAAGCCCATCTCTTTCATTGGATTCTGGGCCTTGGAGATAGGCGGCAACATTCAAAGAGACAAAAATCCAACAAACTACTAAATTTTAGGAAGTTGTTCGAAGTCATTAATAAATCTATTGCCAACTCACTACATGAGGAATTAATGGAGCTAAATATTAGGTGCAGGTGTTCTTTAGCATCTAACTGGTCTTTGAGAAGTCATTCAAACCCTCCTTGACAGGTGGCAACCTCCAAACAAGGAAAATATCCAATAATTGTCTGAATTGCAGCACTAGTTTGCAGGGCACTGGTGTTTTAATTTTATTTTTCAAATTCCAAAATGGGTCAGGATGATTTTTTGGTCATCAGGTCAATTCCATAATCATGCTCCTCCAAAACAAATTTCAGAAAAACCCACATCACCATTTTGGATTTATGATAAAATCTTTTGAAGAAACTGCTACAGAAAATTAGTTTGCAATGCTTGACAATGGTGCTATGAACTTTCCTATAGTTGGTGTTTTCAACATTTCACCCAAACAACGAATTGGGTCAAGCAAAATTTTGGTTTGAATGTCAAAAAGTCTATGTTTCTTCTCCACACCATTTTTTGGAAAAACCCAGTTCGTATTTTTATAAATATTATGAAAATGAGAGTGCACTGCAAACTATTTCAGTTTTAATTAGTTCGTAGCGCCTTCAATAGGATGCATTGTGAAATTTCTTGTAGGTGCCATTTTTCCCTCTAATGACTACAACTGATGCCACAACATTTAAGAAGATTATGAAATTTTTCCAAAATCTCCTACAACCTCTGAGCCAAGAAGAATGTCCTCCAAGAGAAACAATAACCACAATTATAAGCATCATAAGACAAAAATGTTTCTTAGGGTTTTGTTTGACACAAGGTTTCTACTAGAACAATATTTGTAGATTTTATGAAGTAATTTGAATCTTGAATCATGGAAGAATTGATGATGACAATATTGAATGAAGTCTTGAATAACCATATTTCAAAGCAACTATGGAAAATAGAGAGTTTGTGGCACTAGTTCGATTTGTAGCAAATGGGTTTGTAGCATAGTTTTACATCAGAGGAACTTGGATCAAATCCCACTCCTTTGTGCAAAAAACCAAGATTTTCAGATGTTATCACTATGAGTTTCTCTTAGACTGCTAAAGAGAAATCCTAATACCCATCAATAGATTCCATAATTTGGTAAAATTTTTGTAGAAGTTAAGTTCAAGTGTAACAAATATTCAAGGAATTATATTTAAATATCAACACAAAATATCCACAAGGTATACACCAACAAGAAAGTCTTGAATAAATTCATATCAGTGTTTTTGAAACATAAATGAAATATGGAATACTAAAGAAACCTTTAATACACACATCAGATCACAACAAGCAATTTTGAGACACATATAGCAGAAATTCTCATCAAAAGGAACATCCTAAATAATAAGAAATAAATCTCTTATAACACTTGCACCAGTAGATAACAAAAAATTCTTTATTGCAAAATTTGAACAATTAATGGAGATGAATCATTCACCAATAATCCACATCAAAGAGATATTGAATATAGAATATGGTAATTAGAAAAGAGATTGATCTTTAATTAACCAAGAGTCTTAAATGTGATATATACAGTCATGGAGACTTTACATAGTTGGCTGCAAAAATAGTGGCAATAGAAATCACTTGAACCCTTCTATTGATTCCTCTCACCCATTAAATAGAAAATAACATTCAAAATATGCTTAGGAGGTTGAAGTCAATCTCTTTCATTGGATTCTCGGCCTTGGAGATAGGTGGCAATAGTCAAAGAGACAAAACTCCAACAAATTGCTAAATTTTAGGAAGTTGTTGGAAGTCACTAATAAATTTGTTTCCAACTCACTACATGAGGTTTTAATGGAGATAAATATTAGGTGGAGGTGTTCTTTAGCATCTAACTAATCTTTGAGAAGTCATTCTAACCCTGTTTGATAGGTGGCAACCTCCAAACAAGATGAATATCCAATAATTCTCTGAATTGCAACGCCAGTTTACAACACACTAGTGTTTTAATTTTATCTTTAAAATGCCAAAATGGGCTAGGCTGATTTTTCGTCACCAGGTCAACTCCATAATATTTCTTCTCCACAAAAAAATTTAGAAAAAATGACATCACCATTTGGGATTTATGATAAAATATTTAGAAGAAACTGGTACAAGAAATGAGTTTGCAGTGCCTGACAGTTGCGCTATGAACTTTCTTGTAGGTGGTGTTTTCAACATGTCTCCCAAATGAAGAACTGAGTCAAGATGAATTTTGTTCAGCAAGTCAACAAGGCTATGTTGCTTCTCCACACCAATTTTGGGGAAAAACCCAGTTTGTATTTTTCTAGATATTATGAAAATGAGAGTGCACTCCAAATTTTTCCAGCTTTAATTAGTTCATAGAGCCTTCAATAGGATGTGCTGTGAGATTTCTTGTAGGTGTAATTTTTTCCCTCTGATGACTACAACTGATGCGAAAACATGCAAGAATATTTTGAACCTTTTGCAACATCTCCTACAACCTCTGATCCAAGATGAATGTCCTCCAAGAGGAACAATAACCACAATTATAAGCATCATAAGACAAAAATGTTTCTTCGGGATTTGTTGGAAGTAAGGTTTCTACTAGAACAATATTTGTAGAGGTTATGAAGTAACTTGAAGCTGGAATCATGGATGAAGTGATGATGACAAGGTTGAATAAAGTCTTGAATAGCCATATTTCAAAGCAACTGTGCAAAACAAAGGGTTTGCAGCACTAGTTCGATTTGCAGCAGATGGGTTTGTAGAAGAGTTTTACATCAGAGGACCTGGTTTCAAATACCACTCCTCGTGCAAAAAACCCATCTTGTCAACACCTTAAAGCTTCTAGCATTGCATGTTCATAAAGTTTGCAGTGTCAGTTTGCAATGCTTTTCACAAATGGAAATGAAAAGACACAATGGTGAACCCTGAGAGATGTATGGTCATACAATGGAACTGAAAGTTAAAAAACACCATTAGATACCCTTTAAAAATCATAATCATAAAATATTTGACACATACCCTATTTGGAGTGTTGTGAACTTTCAGGAGAGTTTGTAGCGCATTTGATTTATGAATTTACAAGACACTTTAGGTGGTTGGATGAATATCTAAGAACCGTTGGACACTTGTTTGGATGAAAACATTTGATTGTAATGATCCCAAGCCATTATGCAAGGATCATCACTGTTTTGGTGTCTTTTTAAAACTTTTTCTGAGTGAGGTATTTTGTCAAACACTTTGTTGATCTACCTTTTAGATGTGTTTATATGTGTGTATGCAGCAAATAACAGAAAGAGATAACCATGGGACATACCTCAACCATATGCAATAAGATAGACAAGCCAAAACATCTCAATTCATCTTTATTCATAAAATAGAGAAACCTGCTACAATGAAGATGTCGATCTCGAATGCTCAATAGATTGCCAAGAAGATAGACAATAGATAAGAGCTGATACAAAATGCTCCCACTAATACAAAATATGCCTCCAAAGGCTGAATGAGAAATGAAGATCAATACAAGTAGATCTGAATGCCAAACTCTCCAACTGAAGAATGCCACGCTCCAATAGAAGGCTGAAACCCTCAATAACTCGGCCCTGCTACCAAAAGTGTCCAATCACCCTAATAAATATTCCAACTGATAGATTGGGTGATGGTAAGAACAACCCAGGTGACCGAATCTCCAAGATCCCTCTCAATCTCTATAGATCTGAAATCCCCCACTGAATGGTGCGCCCCACTGGATGACTGAAACCCTAGATAATTCGGCCCTGCTGCCAAAAGTGTCCAATCACCCTAATAAATATGCCAACTAATAGATTGGGTGATGGTAAGAACAAACCAGGTGACCGAATCTCCAAGATCCCTCTCAATCTCTGTAGATCTGAAATGCCCCACTGAATGATGCGCCCCACTGGATGACTGAAACCCTAGATAATTTAGCCCTGCTGCCAAAAGTGTCCAATCACCCTAATAAATATGCCAACTGATAGATCAGGTGATGGTAATAACAACCCAGGTGACCGAATCTCCAAGATCCCTCTCAATCTCTGTAGATCTTAAATCCCCCACTGAATGGTACGCCCCACTGGGTGACTGAAACCCTAGATAATTTGGCCCTGCTGAAGGAGGCCTCCAAATTCTCTGAAAATCTCTAGAAATATAGATTGGGACACTGCAAGTCACTAGGTAAAGTCTCAGGTTCAGATCTGAAGTGTAACTCCTCCAAACAGACTAGATCTGGATCTCGAAAACGCCCTCCTTCTCTTGAATTCGCCCTACTGCTCAAGAAATAATCTGAGGCATAAAAATGTCTCAGAAAGCACTAGATCTGATGTCCAAGGCCCTGCAATGAAAACCCAAGTGATAGAATCCTCAACGGCCCTTCCAATCTCCTACAACGAATCTCTCTCCAAAGATGGTGCACCCCTCTTGCTGGAATCCCTCAACTAGTTCACCCTCTCTCTATCTGCACATGAAACTGATGTAGAATCCTCCTACAGCTGAGTAGATCTGGGACTAGAATGGTGTGGGAGAGTATTTCATCTCTGATACCAAGCTTGGGACAAGATAGGTGGAATCTTTCACCACCGAATCATCCTCTAGGGTTTGTTATGTCAAAACCCTCAAAACCCCCAATATTGGGCTCACTAGCTAGAAGCCAGAAATCAAAATAAGATCATACATGAATGAATGAGAAGAGGCCCTTGCCTTTCCTTTATACTTTTTGGCTCACCTTGTCCCTCCAAAGTGACTTTCATTTTATCAATATTTAATTAATTAATTAAATCACTTCGATTAATTAATTAACCTTTTTACCTTTGAAAAGCTCCTTATCTCTCCTTGTGGCTTCCCTGGCCACTGAAAGTCACTTCTAGCCATCCCATCCTGTAGTGTTTCTCCTCCCGATTCCAATGAGCTATTACACTGAGAGGTTCCTCCAAGCAATGTGCCCAAAATGACCTCTTCAGTGAATTCCATTGACTTATAGCTCAAAATAGTCAAAATCATGGAAATCATCGGAATGCAACGAAACCAAAGCCAACCTGTGCGGAATGGATCATAATGATGGAATATGATCATAAATGCAAGATGGACCCAAAAATGCCTCTCAAATACCCTTGTACTCACTCTAACATCCATCTGGCTACTCTGGTCATCATAAATCTCTGCCCTGTGATGATGTCCCAAAGCAGGGACATTACAGTCCTCTCTGCTAGAAATTTTCTTGTCCTCAAGAAATACCCAAATCCCCCAAAGTAATATACCAGGATCCCATGTCCACCTATGGTATACATAGTAGAACCCATCCAATGATGAACAATAGCACACTCCACCCCCTGGATCCCATATCAGGAAGTGAACTGCAATACTCCGTGAAGAACAGTCCTAGAAGATATCAACCCTGTGAACCTCCTGCACCTGACCCATGGCCTCATCTCAGAATGAGTCCATCCTCCAAATCTCTACCAAGATCCACACGGTCTCCATCAACTGCACATGATGATGCCAGAATGAGGTACTGCAAGATCTCCGTGAGGTACCCTCAAGCATTGTGCTAAATGGAAAGTTAGAATAACTTTCCCCTACATTGGTCCACTCTCCCCTGTCATTTAATGAACTTATCAATCCTGTAATCCTTGGGTCCCATGATAACCTCTGTCGGAGATCCTCATGCTGACACTGCACTACGCTAACCATGACTGTCTGCCCCCTGCATACATCCAGAATCCTCCTCTCCGGGATCCTCAAACTAAAATACCTATGACCACTGGACCTACTGTCCAGAAATTGTATCTGTATAGGTGTCTTTGTAGAAGAAGTACCTATCCAAACATCTCCATGCCTTATCATAATGATAAAGTGGAAGGAAAGGTCTCGCCCCATAGAACAAGTACCTGCAGACCTACTCCCAACCAAACCAAGGTGGAGTCTGTGGCTTTTTGGTGCAACCTGGGTCAACATGAACATCATGCTGACAAAACGGACTCCTGGGTCCCATAGAAAACTTAGAAGTTTATCACTTCCAATCTCCTCTAAATGCTCCTGTGTGAGACTAATCATTGTCAGAAGCCTTCTATGCTCATGTGCTATCCTCCTCATGCTCCTGTCAATGATAAATATGTCAGAAAAGGATAACAAACATATATTTAGCTGACTGTAGGACTGGGAGGTGTCACATGCTTTAGTCAATCCCAAGGATTCAACCAAAATCTCTTCCATCGGTATCCATGATAGATGCTCTCCTGTGGTCATCACCGAATCCCAACCATCCAATACAACCAGAAGTAACCCATCTGACTGTTGGTCAACCAACCTGCCTCTCTCATCTCTCATGCAGCTGCTGAAATCGTGAAGGTGATCCCCCATGACTATGTTCTGTTGCAAATGAGTGACATCTGCATACTCCCCTAGGTTTGTCTCCTCCCTGCAAGGCACTATACCCCTCGAATCTCATCATACATCTCGACATGTCTCTGTGAACTATCACCCATCACTATATTCTCCGGCATACTCATGTCGTCTCCCGTAGACTCATGCCGCATCATAGATCTGTGGTGTGTTGCTGGATCAACCTCTACATGGAGGTCAACCACTCCCAAGACAGAAATGGAAGTGTCCCCCATCAATTGGTGCTCCTCTGCTAGATCATCAACATCCTCTATCAACGTGACTATCTAATACATCTGAGTGTCCATTGAGACAGATGAAGTGGATCTCTAATGGATCTCTTTAAGAGACTCATCTGATCTAGACTCTGATTCTTGAGGAGCGGCCTGTGTGCCTCTCAAGAATCCTTGAGTGCTCTCCAACTCTTGAGTGAGTCGGTCCATCTCCAACTCCTGCTCCCTCATAGCCTCATGATACATCTCACAACCCTCAATAGATAATCCCTGTCTGTCAACAACTGCTAGTAGTCAGTCCTCATCATAGACACTCTCTCCTGGAGAGTGTGAAAATTATCCATGGAAAATCCTCCATCTGAGCTACCCTGTGCCACTGATGCTCTCCAATAGTAATCTTCCATCACTGCATGCATGTCATCAATACATCTAGTGGTTGCCCTGATCATAGTCTCACTAACTCTCAACTATGTTGCTAAGTGGTGTGACCCCTGATCATGGTCATGCTGAGGTGCCATCTCAGACCCCTCACTACTAGTGTCAGTCCTGCTAGTGCTAACTCTAGAATCCCAAAAAACACTCTTTGCATACGATGACGTGCTGAATTGTCCATTGTCTAATATGCTGTTGGGTACTCCTATATGCCACTGCACCCCATCACTAGGTGCTATCTCCCCCTGAATCACATTGTATCCTGTATGAGAAGCTTTATCCTCCTGTGCACTCAACCTACTACTATCATCTACACCTAGATCCCATATAGCTATGTCCAAACACATGCTATGGTCATCCTGAATACTAAAGAGTGCATCCTCATCAATGCAGGTCGATCCTGGAAGTAAGTGATCCATCAATCTATCAGCCTCTACAACCTGCTCAACCAATGGAGTCTCCAATAGTTGTGACTCCACCTCCTCTGGCTGACCTGTATGTGTGAGGTCAACTCCCTGTACGTCCGGTACCTCCTCGTGGACCTGTGGGTATACCTGTCCATGGTGTGCATCCCTCACACTAAGCTCATCCATCATACCTATCATGCCACTGATCTCCTCATGTGACGCGGCTATCATGGGTGTCTGAACAGGTGATAGATGTGCCACAGCCCCCATAGGAAGCTCATCATCTCTAGGTGCTAACACGTGTGACTCCTTACTAGTGTCACCACACTGCTGAGGCGTAAGGTCATCAATGGTATGTGATATGTCTGTTGAGACACTGGTTCTATCATCCTGTCCATCCAGCTGCCTATCCACTACACAAGAGCCATCCTCCTCCTCAAGCATGCAAGCACCACTAGCCTCTGTGCAAGAGTCATCATTACTATCCTCTGAGGTAGAGTCACTATCACTAGCCTCTGTGCAAGAGTCACTATCATCATCGAACTGCCCCAGATAAGCCCCAATCAATCCATCCTCACATGCCTCATCATCACTGTCCTCTCATACCTCAACAATATGCTTCTTACCCTTACCCCTACACCTATGATCAGGTTCCCAAGGCACCTTGCAACTGTAGCAACATTGCGTGCTCCTACTGGGTGTGGGGTTTCTCTATTTTTCCCTCCTAGTGGGCATGGTATTCCACCCAAAGGCTGCTCTAATTTCCTCAATTGCCTTGAGCCCACCTGCAATCTTCTTTTTGCTC
>CBVK0101902881.1:0-13663 GCA_900067695.1 Picea abies
TATATATATATATATATATTCACTTCACCTACATGGGTGCCTCTACACTACTAGGTCAACATTCAATTGACTTAATACTTGGTGCTCCTTTACCTAATGGCCCATTATATATATGACCCCTTCCAGAGAATGAGGAAATAAAATTCCAAATTCATAAGCTCATCCAAAAGGATCACATTTGACCAAGATCCTCACCTTGTGGGAGCGCAATTACATTGCTGCAAAAGAAGGATGAGACATGGCGACTCTGCATTGATTATATAGCCTTGAATAAAATCACTGCCAAGAACCAATACCTAATACCCTATATTGATGATCTTCTTGATCAATGTAAGGGTGACAAGTTCTTTAGTAAGATTGATCTAAAGTCAGGCTACCACCAGGTCCTGATTGAACAAATGGATGTATGGAAAACCACATTCAAATCTAAAGAAGGCCTTTTTGAGTGATTGGTCATGTTTTTTGGCTTGAATAACGCTCTAACAACATTCATGAGGATGATGGATGGTATCTCATGGTTGTTCAAAAACTCTTTTGGGACATATATTTGGATGACATTCTCATATTCAACAAAAATTAGGCTGAACATTTGCAATGCATCAACAGGTCCCAAGCAGTATGTGGAAACACAAGATTTATGTCAATTTGGAGAAATGTATTTGGCATGTAGAGAATTCATCATATAGGATACATCATGGATGAACATGGGGTGCATGTCGATTGAGCCATGATCAAAGTCATTCATGATTGGCTATCCCCAATGACTCTAATGATCTCCATAGATTCTTTGGATTTGCTAAATTCTACCATAGGTTCATGTTGGGGTTCTCTCATATCGCTTGGCCCTTAAGCCAAGGGACCAAGGGTGGAGCGAAAGCCAAGTTTTCCTAGTCTGAGTCACAATAGAAAGCATTCGACGATTTGAAAAGTAAACTATGCTCGAGACTAGTCCTCACTCTACTAGACCTACAACATCCATTCAAGATCAAGGTGCCTCCAATTATTCTATCAGTGCAATCCTCACACAACAGGGACATCCAATAGCCTATCATAGAAAGACACTCTCTAATTTTGTTCATAGGTATCCCACCTATGACAAGGAAATGTACTCCATTGTGAAAGCATTCCAATACTCATTGCATTATATTCTAGCAAAGAAAACAATAATCCACACTAATCACAAACCCCTTCAATTCATGCAAACACAAGGAAAGTTACAAAAGGACCACCATTAGAAGTGGTGCATCTACTTGCAACAATTCCGCTTGAAAATTAAGTACACGAAGGGAATGTTGAGAGGGTTGGATTCCCAAAGCTCAAAAATAGGGATTAAACCCAAGGAAAAGGCCCAATTATACTCCTTCCTTGTTGGGTATGGAATAATTCCCCAAGTCAATGATCTGACAAACATTTGATGGGATTTAACAATTTTTTTCTCTCTTTGTATTTTTCTAATTTTTTAGAAGAAATTAATAAAAAAAACTAATCTAACTGTTTAAAAGAATTTTTCTATGTAATATAACCTCTAAAGCAATCAATAAACATATATAAATCATAATACTTTTGGAAATAATTCCTCTAAGGAATGTTAACATACAATCCATATCATAAAATTGAAATAGATGAAAATTAAAATACTCAAAATTAATTCTATGAGTATGTTGAACATAAATAATTGAAAAGTGAATTTACTAAGAACAATACTAATCCAATCAATAGTGAATTTACTAAGAACAATAGTAATCCAATCAATGTTGTAAGATAACTTATTGGAAATCAAATTTCTTTTAGATAACTGAGGTATTCACACAATTGAATATTAATCCACAATCATGGTAAATGCACATAGATCTCTTAGTCAACCCCGGTTCCTTTACTCCAATCAAATTTATCCAAAAATTTGCTTCCAATTAATTCTCAGCTTTAACTTTTCCAAAAATTGGATTCAGAGTCAAAAGTCCCTTCCACCTTTTCAGACCTTAATTTATAGTCTTAATGACATATTTAAAAATAGTAAAAGAAAAAAAAGTAAAAAGGTAAATTAAATTAGCATGTTTCTAATTATTGGGTGATGTGCCAGTTTCGGT
This sequence comes from Picea abies, assembly GCA_900067695.1. Taxonomy (NCBI): domain Eukaryota; kingdom Viridiplantae; phylum Streptophyta; class Pinopsida; order Pinales; family Pinaceae; genus Picea; species Picea abies. The sequence goes on from CBVK0101902881.1 coordinate 2,088, forward strand.
CGTTGAATGTTCATGCATCTCGTCCGCTTCCTTTACTATTGTTTTTACTGTTTCATGCTCGATAATCTCTACGTACGAATTGAGAATATTAGTGGTTTCATGCTCGACATCATAATCAACCCACTACTGAAATATCTCCTCATAGAATTGTTTTTGAGGGAACATGTGGTTATCCATGGGTACACAAAGACTTTCTTTCTCCTACCTGAAACATTGGGAATATTTCTCAATCTATGGAGTCATGAACTCCAATTTGGCACATCTACCTATCTCATTTACTAGGAACTTTTGTATCGAGATGCCCTAAATCGATGTAGTTCCTTTAAATTCATCTTCTCGTTTTTCGACCACTTTCTCAAAGTCTTTTACTACTTGATCGAACAACCAAAAATCCTCAGGCTGGCCTAACGTAAGAAATTTCCTGTTCAACATGGCCTCATTCAACCACCTCCATAGCTCTGTGCATATTGTTATCACTAAAAAGTCTCTCATGGAGCTATGCAAGTGAACACTAGAAGAGTCATCAATTCAATACATCAAGGTGTATGTTTATGGCAATTAACACACCACCTTCAACAAATAAAAAAAACTATGCAAAGTGGTTTTTGGTTCATCTGTGCATAGAAACAATATGCTATTTTGCACAATTTGTGCACATCTACATGATTGTTCCTTTGAAAGTCACATGGACCGACATAAGCTCCATTTCACTAACTTTTTAGTGCATTGATGATTGAAACCCCCATCAAATGTTACTCCTAGATGAAGGACAAAGCATTCTTGAGCTCATAGACATTAAGAGCATGTACCATGGTTGAATGCATGTCTGCTCAAGCATGGGAGACCACACCCAAGTGGATTCCCCATTCACATTGGGACTAGTTCTGACCAAGCTTGCTTGAGACCTATAAATAAGGGCCACGAGCACACAAAAATGAAGAAGTCTAAGTAAAGTTATGATGTTTGCATGAGCATTGAGATTATTTTTTCTCACTAACTCATTCATAACTTCATAACCATTGTTGCTTGAGGTATTGAATCTCTCATCCATTAAGTGTTTTTTTACACTTCTCATCATTATTCCATCATTGAGAGAGAAAGGTTCTTGAAGGGAAAAAGAACCCATCCCAAGGGGAAGGAGGGACCTCACTTGCTCACCAAATTCCTTGCGGTGTTGTATTCATAGTCTTTCCATTGGTATAAAACACTCTACCTTTTTTAATATCGCTCTTATATTTCCATGTTGTTATTTGTTTATTTCCTTTATATCATTTACTTGGTTGCACTAGTATAAAAACAACAATAAATGACTAAATAAACTACTACAAATTGCATATAAATGACTAAGTTTGGTCACATGACCATTAGTATTTTATTGCCAGTCATTTATAACACGATGAAATTTATGACTAAACCAATTTTAGTCATTTATTGGTTGTATTGTTTGATCAATTTGGTCGTATATTTAGTTTTTATTTAGTCATAGATTGTTCTTAACTGGTCATTTATTTAGTCATGTGTTAGTAATTTATTTAGTCGTTGTAATAATTAATTGTCATCAATTGATAGTATATTTTAATCATTTTTATTCACTAATTTCCGTCCATTGGTAGTATATTTAGTCATTTGTATTAATTGATTTATGTCCATTGATAGTATATTTAGTCATTTTAATCATTATTTTGTTGTCAAATGGTCATGTTCTATGATGTTTCCTCAATTATGCTTAACTTGGGGACCTACAAACATAGCAGAACCATCTACTTGGGGACCTACAAACCACAACTGCTACACCAAACTGGAGGACAAAACAATACATAATTATACATTTTCTATCATCTTCATGACTCTTGCAATTCAAATTCTAGTATGAATCGTGTATGAATGTATCATGTGTTTTCTCTTGGGAATTAATGAAATTTAATATGAATATATTTCAAAAGAAATCTAGTCAACAGATCCCATATTGAATGATAAAAAGGCCTACCTCATCTTCCATTTTCTGAAGACTTTTAAGGAACTTGGCAAGATGCATCTTCCTTTCTAAAATTCTCCTATGCCTATAAAGTCTGTTCTATAAAGGGATGTATCTCTATCCACAATCATGAAAGAAAACCTGCCAATAGTTAAATCCAATGCGTGAAGGAACATCTATAAGGAAAATTATGAAAATCCTAGCATATAGAGGAAACATTTAAAAGATTTGGTTGCAGAGATGCAAAGTCATAGAATAGTAATTAATTTTAATACTTGATAATTCCCTTCTACTAGTCATGGAAATGTTGCAATATTTTCCCCTCAAATAACAAGCCCCTGTGAACTTTTACATGAAACATTAGCATTCTCTTTGAGATATTGAATTTTGTATCATCTAATTTCCTTAAGAAAGATGCGTCAATTTAAATATGTGTTTAACACGTTACATCCCAAAGAGACTTTCACTCTCAAAGAGGGATCCAATGTTCAATCTCAATCCTTGGATAAGAGTTTTTTTTCTCTATGCAAACATCTATGCAAATTTTAAAATATATGATAGATTAGATGGTTTAAAGTTAGGTACTTGTTTCAATTCTGCAATAATTTCAAAGCACTTACACTTCAAACACCTTTGTAGCCGCATGGAGGGCTTAAAATAGTCAGAATAAAAGTAAACAACATGGCGAGTTTAAAACAATCAAAATAAATGTAAACAACATGGATGGTTTAAAATAGTCAAAATAAAGTAAACAACTTAGTGAGCTTAAAAAAGTCAAAATAAAGTAAACAAAATGGAGAGATTTAAACAGTGAACTGTATATAGAGTTTGAAACCATCAGAAAAAATGAAGTTAAAATTGCATGAAACATGAAACCTTTATGAAATGTTGTGGTTCAAAACATATGAAACAACATAAGTTGGAGTTTCGAAGAAAATCACGTGGTAGAGAGGTTGCCAAAAAGAATCACCTAAATACTTTGGTAGGTTCAATATATAAGAACCATTTCTTGTTTATGAAACACATCTACTTTTTCAAAATAAAAGGGTAGTTGTTACATATTAAACCAATTAAGGCATAAATAAGTTTTTGTAGACATACATGCAAATGTACAGTAGATAAAGCTCCATACCCAGTCTCTTCCATCATAGAAGTTGCTTCCAGAAACAACCTAGATTTATGATCTGTATTATATGCTCCGGCATAAGCAACATTCTCCAACACATCTGCTCCATTGAGCTCGAACTTGTAAGATTGAAAATTATTAAAATTTTGATTAATCAGTCTCTCAAAACCATAGTAAAAGTTGTGCATCAAAAATATCTTCATACTTTTCTGAAATATGTAAAATTTGTTGTGTTCTAAAGGTTCCCTCGACATCAATATAAAGTGCTTTTCCTTTGTTTCCTCCCTGATCTAAGGGAAACTGAAAAAATACTATCTTCAATTCGCAATTGAAAAAACTTTACAATGGAAAAGATTCAAGAAGTTAAATTTAAAACCCCCAATCATGAGTATGAAAATCCTTAGATGCAACAAGTCTTATAGAAGCAACCCTGATGTTGAACCTTAACCATCCTATGAATCCCAAACCTTCCATGAATATCAAACCTTCTGATGTAGCCCCCCTCCCCTTCGGGGTTCTGTGACCTCCCGGTCTCTAGATCGTTCTTCTCTCCTGAGCCGAAAGTGTCTCTTTAGTTCCTACCAGAACCTTTTCTAAACAATCCATAGGTCCTCTTTATAGAAAACCCCCCATGTGCAAACTTAAGCACCCAACGCGAGCTCTCCCCACCATGTGATCGTCGTTGTGATCATGGGCCTTACTCAAAAGGCGCTAATCGTGAATCGGCTTTGGGATTTTCTGGATGCAAGGAAATCCTTGTTCCTCCAATCCTTGAAACCCAAAACAGGGCTAAGGTGATTATCTCCTTTCCTTATCTCCACTCATGTGACCACTACCTTGTGACCACGCGCTTAACGCCAAAAGCGCTACCAGAATTCAGCTTTCGGGATTCCAACTTGTAGGCTCTCCCCACTCCTTGTCCTTCGAAGTGCCAAAACCTGTAAAGGTCCTAACGACTCTTTGGATTCTCCCTTAAGCCTTCTCCACACGACCCTCTCCTATGGCCTAGGGCTACTCCTCCGAGTTCTTTGGCTTTCACAATTCGGGGAATTGTGATGCAGTGCCCGTTCCTTTCTTTTTCAAATCCCTGAAACCCGGAGACTTGATACCTCCTGGATCTACGGTCCAGATCTATCACTTGATCAATGACCAAGATTAAATCCCAACAATTTATTTCAGGGTTTTGGGAGAGTCTTCACCTCCCAACTCCCGGTGGCTTCCGAATCTCTACCACGCATCCTCCACAATGGATGGTCCATCCTCATTGATCTAGATCCAATGATCCTTTCAGCGATTCCCTTTCTTGATTTTTGGCCCAGTCTTCTCCTTTAATTTCTCGGTGCCAAAACACTGACCAACAACCATGTGTCCTCTCTGATGGATGGTTGTGACCCTTAATCATGATCAACAGTCATGATCAAATATCGGCCTTCTCCTTTTCAGAAATTTGGGAGAGTCTTCACTCTAGATCTCCCGGTAAACAAATCCCCAGAATGTGGATCTCTTGACGCACGTCCTCTGAGATGGACAGTCCCGATGCTTTTGGGACTTTGACAAGTCCTCTCTTTGCTACTATTACGAGGGTTAAACCTTGCGCACCTTCTCCTGGATCTAACGGCTATCGGTCCTCAGTGCTCGATCTGACGGTTCATATATGATCCCTTGCACACTCTTCTCATGTTGTCTGGACATAGGCTCCAACGATCCATATCTCCTCCTCCGCAACTAACCTAATGATTGTCGACGCTCCTCCTCCTGAGCTTTGAGAACTTCATGGTCCCACTTTTATCCTCTGTGCAATTCTGCTTGATTTGACGACTATCATCTATTCAACACTTCCTCCCGAAGGCCCTTCACTGTCCATTCAGATCCTCTTTCCTCCTAGGTTCTCCTGTGTATCTGGACACGAGATTCAATGGTCACGATCTTCTCCTCCGCAACTTATCTACAACTATTTTTCTCTTCCTCTTAAGCTTCCTCTTTTCTTCCAGACTTAGAAGATTTTTAGAATCTTGAAGGTCTTGACCTTCGACTCTTCCTCTTGCAAGCCCGATTCCTTTTGTTCTCATCCACGTTCTCAAAACGTTGTCTCTCCTGAGCTTGGCAAATTTAAAAACTCGATGGGGTTTCTCGACCTTCTGCTCCTTCCTTATATTTCTCTATGCACAAAGGCCCTATTCCTTCTTTGGATGTGCAATCTTTGCACCATCACCCTCTTCTCTAGGGCTTCCAATTCTTCACACAAATCAACAAACTCTGTGCCATCTACTTCCTCTTCTGCTACAAGCTCCAATGTTGCAGTCACTTCTGTTTCAGCTTCCTGGATGAAAATTTTGAGCCATTCCATTGAATGCTCTTCTTATTTTCCTTGGGTAGCTTCTGATATTCTCTTCCATTTTTTCCTCTTCTTTGATAGTCTTTGTTGGCTGTCCTCCTATTTTTGCTGCATATGCAACACCTTTGTTGTCCTCAACTGTGCTATATGGTAGGAATACCCTAATTCCCCCAATGATCAGAAGATTCCTCTGATCCTTCTCTGTCATCTCCTCTCACTGATCCTAACTCACCTCTGAGTTCATGAGACTCTCACATGGCCTCATCTTCTCTCCCTTTCCCAATTGAAAATATGGGGTTTCTTCTCTTCACACTTGACAGTTTATGAGATCTCTTGATCCCATCTCATTTCCCACTTGGTAATATGAAATTTTAGCACTGCTCTCCTAGTAGTATACGAGACCTCCATCTGATCTCTTTCCATTGCCCACTTGGCAATTTGAAAGTTCACCTCTGCCCATTTGGCGGTTTACGAGATCTCCATCTGATATCTCCTCCTCCTCATCGCTAATATTTTTCTCAGTCTCTGGTTCAAAAATATGAACCATCTCCTCTTCATCTCTGAGGCTTTCAGTATACCTTAGCCAAATTTTTAATAGCCTTTGTTGTCCTATGGCCAACAATTCCTTGACTAGCCACTTCACCTTCATTTTCATGGGCCATTCATATACCCAATGTGCTCTTGCACTTTGTTGCATTTCAAATGAAAGATTTTCCATTCTTTCTCTTATTTCTTTGAGCTCCAGATCCATCTCTAGATTTCTTTTTTGTTGGTGGCCCTTCCTTCCACCGCATCCATGGATTTCACTAGTCATCCTTCCCTTTTGCCTGCCCCCTGGAAAACTTATGGATCACTCTACGTATGCGAGCATCCGCATCTTATCTCACAACTTACTCAATTTTCAAATGTCTATTGCCTACATGAAAACACATCTCCATGCAGAATGTCAATATTCTGCGTTCCTTCACCTACTGTGCTTAAGCAAAAAAAAATTTGTTCTTGATACCACCTGATGATATCAATTCATCTCCTCTGTCTTCTGTCTATAAGAAAGGCTAGGCCTTATCCTCTTTCTCTTTTGCCTCTGTTTCCTACAGAATTAAATGTTTTGCTCTTATACCACCTAATGGTGTGTATCAAACTACATCCTTTCTCTGCTATCTGTAAGAAAATCTCGGTCTTCTGATTACCTCTATCGCTTACATAAATCAATTGCAACGCTCTAATACCATTTGATGTGTATCAGAGTATTTTATTCCTCTTCGTTTGTAAGAAAAGATTGGCATGTTGGCTGCCTCTGTTGCCTACAGAAGTGAAATTCCAAGCTCTAATACCATTTGATGCAAAACCCCTACCCCCAGCGGGGTCCACGACCTCCCTGTCACTGGATCGTTCCTTTTTATGAGCCAAAATGGCTCTTTGGTTCCCTACTAGAACCTCTCGAACAATCCACAGGTCCCTTATTGAAACCTGCTTGTGCATCTAAGCACTAAGCGTGAGCCTCACCCCCACGTGATCACCAGCTGTGACCACAGGCCTTATACAAAAGGTGCTCGTCGCGTTTCACGATATCGACGATCCCGATGTCAAAGCACCTCGTTCTTCTAAGTCTCGAAACCCTGAATCATGATTCTTCACCAAGGCCAGATCTAACGGCCCTGTATCTTCCTCAGTCGATGGCCATGATCGTTTCACGGTTTTGCGAATCGGGACTTCCTGTCTCACGACTCCCCCTTCCTTCAAACTCCTGTATCCTGAAATGCCAAAAAGGGATTAATTGGCTCTAGCTCCTCCCTTATCCTCCATCCATGTGACCATGCCCTATGACCTAGGGCTAAGTCCTTCGGGCGCGTCGCGATTTTGGGTTTCATGAAGTTGCGATGAAAATCCAACCTCTCCTCCTTCTAATCATCGAAATGCCAAAACGTCGATCACTCGCCATGTGTCCTCTTCGATGGATGGTTCTAATTCTTTCACGAAATCTCCTTTCACGATTTTTGGGGACGTCTTCCCCTCTAATTTCCTGGTGCCCAAATATCCGATGGGTGTAGATATCTGACACCTATCACCTTGGATCCAATGATCCATAAAGATTTCACAATTTTGGCAATATTCAGTCCTCTCTCTTCACCACCCTTATACGCCAAAGTCCCAAAACCCCAATGGCTTTCAAATATTCGCAATGCGTCCTCCACAATGGACGATCCTGTTTCTTTAGGGACTTCCCTTTTCAAGAAATTGGGGGAGTCTTCACTCTCGAACTCCCAGTGAACAAATCCCCAAAATGTGGATCTCTTGACACGCATCCTCTGAAATGGATGGTTCCGATGCTTTTAGGACTTGACGATTCCTCTCTCCTCTATTGTTACGAGGTTTAAACCTCATGATCCTTCCCCTGGATCCAACAACTATCGGTCCTCGGTGCTATATGTGATGGCCCAGATCTATTCTCTTGCATTGTGAGAGTTGAACAGTCCCATCGTTACCTTCCGTGCAACTCTGCCTGATCCAATGGTATGCGACTATTTAGCGCTATATCAGATGACTGTTATGATTAATCTCTTTTGTGCTCTCCTTTGAGTGTCTGGACGTAGATTTGGATGGTCCAGATCTCCACTTCTGCCAATCCAATGACAAATATTTCTCATCCTCTTGAGCTTGTGCTTCTTCCTTTCCCTTGGAATAATTTCGACGCTTGAAGGTCTCGGCCTTCGATGCTTCCCTTGCGAGCCCAGTTCCCTTGGGTCTCATCTGTGTTATAGAAACTCTTCCCCTCCTGAGATTTTTGAACTCAGAAACCTCGATGGGGTTTCCTGATCTTCTGCTCCTTCCTCTATTTCTCTGTGCGCAAAAGGCATTGTTCCTCCTAAGCTTTGGAACTTAGAATAAGTCCATCCTCGCACATTCCTTATGCTGCAGAGATTTCATCAATCTCAGATTAGAAGTATTTCTTGAAATTAAATGCTTCACGCCCTCCTGGTGTTCTTTTTATCGATGCACACCTTGCAGAGCGTTTCTTCACAGAGTATTCAATAACTCTATTTTTGTTTGAACTCGACAAAGAGTTCTTCTCGTGCACACTTGCACTGGCTCAATGCCCACCTGGAAGAGCTCTACAAAACCTTCAGTGAATCTTTCTTCTCTCTAAACTTGAAATAGAGTTCCTTATGTACATCTCTTGGACACACTATGTGCCCACCTGGTAGAGATTCTACAGAACTTTAGATGTTTTGTCTTCCCTATGCTTTCCTCTCCACGGTTTTCACCTCCAGAGTATTCAGTAACTCTGAGGCTCCTCTTGAGTCTATAAATCCTTCTGGTGTGCCCTCCTGGCATGTTCTTTCTGACTCCACAGAGTTTAGATGCGCTCACCTTGTGCTGGCTACATAACTTCCTCTGTTCTATTGTGCACACCTTGCACGGCCTAAATAACCCAGAATTATACAACAACTCAAATGAAGATAGTAAAGCCTATATTCATATTGTAAATGAAATCTATCATACATCTAAAACATTCATTCATGGAAACATGTAAACACACAAACACAGAGTGTAGAAAAACTGGTTTTGTATTAATCTGACCGTCTATACAGATGTTCACAATAAATGGACTGTAACAAATATCAGTTCTCCTCCAGCTCTCTCTCTCTCAGAGCTTCTGATTCCTAAGGCCTCTCTACCCGGACCTCTCCTATCTATGTCTCTCTCTCTAAGACTCTCTCTATCTTACCATTTTTTTCATCTGAAGAAAGATTTCATTACAAAAGAGGGGCTCTACGAGCTCGTCCTCTTCACCTAACCTCATAAATTACAATGAAGTTTCATAAATGGTTTACCCAGACCTGAATACGATCTGGGCTTTCTACGGGCCTACTACAAGCAACCCTTAAGACAATTTGACCACTACCTAACAAAGTATGGTCGGCATTAAAAGACTTACAATCATTTAATACAATTTCAAATTTTAAAATGAGAGGGTTGTGCCTCTCTTCTCCATTGAATGCACGCTAAGTTTGTTGGCTAGCTGGCACATATGCCGAGTTGGAGCAATGCTCTTGCATCATACTCCCCTGTTGTGAAAAATTCATGAGCTCCTGCTCATGATCTTCCCAACTCTATTGTTGAAATCCACCTGGATCCCAAACTGTCTTTTGGAGTTGTCCATCCACTCCACCGCTTCGATGTTGTTGTTGCTGCATCCCTACTTCTCTTGCAGGTTTCCTTCTGTTCAGATCCCCTTTGCTGACTTCTTCTTACGCTGACCTCAACATCAACCTTCTCATCTTCTCAATCATTTCGTCCAGTTGTTCCAGTTGATGTATCTCCTTATGTAGTCTATTCGGCTGCATTTCTTCCTTCTTAATGGGAAGATCTACTCGATCTCCCCTGCTGTCTTTATCCCCCTTTGTAGATTTGAGTTTCCACTCTACTGCAAACCCCAATTTTGCAGTCTCTTCTTGACTTTCCTGCTGCTCAGTCACCTCCACTAACAGATTAGCCTATGTTATTTCTCCTTGTGCTGGTTCAACTCCATCTTGCTCCAGTTGTTCCCCGAGATGATATGCTCCTTCATCTGCTTCCAACTTATCCTGTTGGATGTGCAAGCTTTGCACCATCACCCTTTTCTCTAGGGATTCCAATTCTTCATACAGATCAACAAAGCTCATGTTGTATGTTTCCTCCTCTTTTGCAGCCTTCAATACTACAGTTGTCACCTGTTCAGCTTCCTGGCTAAAAAATTTGAGCCATTCTTTTGAATCCTCATCTTCCTTTACTTGGGTATCTTCGGATGTCTGACCCATTTCCTGTTCCTCCATGAAAATACATGTTGGCTATCCTTCTGTTGTGGTACTCGCAACATCTTCTCTGGCCTCATCTTGGATTCTTGGTAGGAACATTCAAATTCCTCCAATTATCAGAAGATTCTTCTAGTCCTTCTCTGTCATCTCCTCTCGCTAATTCGAACTCACCTCTGAGTTCATGAGACTCTCACATGGCCTCATCTACTCTCCCTTTCCCACTTGGAAATATGGGATTTCTTCCCTACCCACCTAGTAGTCTATGAGATCTTCCAACGATCCCATCTCATTTCCCTTCTGGAAATCTAAACTTTCGGCACTTCTCCCCTGGCAACATACGAGACCTTCATTTGGCCTCTTTCCATTTCCCACCTGGAAACTTGAAAGTGCATCTCCACCCACCTAGCAGTTCACGAGATCTTCATCTGATCTCTCTTTCTCTTCATCATTGAGACTCTTCCAAGCTTCTGGCTCACAGACGTGAACCACTTCCCCTGCGTTCCCATGGATTTCAACATACCTCAGCCATCCTCTTAATAGCCTTCATTGTTCTCTAGCCAACAATTTCTTAATTGGCCACTTCACCTTCTTCCTCATGGGCCATTCGTATACCCAATGTGCTTTTTCATTCTGCTGCATTTCGAATGTGAGCTTCTCCATTCTTTCTCTTACCTCATTGAACTCCAGATCCATCTCTGGATTGTTCTTCTTCTGCTGGTCTTCTCTTCGACCACGTCCATGGCCTTCAGTAGCCATTTCTACCCCCTCCTGGAAAACTTATGGATCACTCTATGCTTGATAGTATCCCCTTGTCCTGTTACACTCACCTGGTTGAAAAAAATATTTATGTTGCTGCATCCATGCAACAACCCTCCTCACAGAATGTCGATATTATGCCTTCCTTCACCTACTGTCCGCAGGCAAATTCCTGTTCTTGATACCACCTAATGATATCAAGTCATCACCTTCATTTCCTTCTGTCTATTGTCCGCAAGCAAGGCTCGGCCTTATGATTACTTCTGTTGCCTACATAAATCAATTCCAAGCTTTGATGCCACCTGATGCAGACCCCCTTCCCTTCAGGATTATGTGACCTCCCGATCACTGGATCGTTCTTCTCTCCTGAGCCGAAAGTGGCTCTTTAGTTCCCGCCAAAACATTTTCTAAACAATCCACAGGTCCTCTTTATAGAAAACCCACCATGTGCAAACTTAAGCACCCAGCGCGAGCTTTCCCCACCATGTGATCGCCACTGTGATCATGGGAATTACTCAAAAGGCTCTAATCATGAATCGACTTTGGGATTTTCTGGATGCAAGGAAATCCTTGTTCCTCCAATCC
>CBVK0101902882.1:0-13595 GCA_900067695.1 Picea abies
AAAAACCATGGAAAATTAGCCCATGAGCGAAATTTAGCCCCTAAAATCATTCATGGTCGATGCTCCTCCTCCTGAGCTTTGAGAATTTCATGGTTCCACTGTTATCCTCTGTGAAACTCTGCTTGATCCGACGACTATCAGCTATTTGAAACTTCCTCTTGAAGGCCCTCCATCGTTCATTTAGATCCTCTTTCCTCACGAGTTCTCCTGTGTATTTGGATGCAAGATTCAATGCTCCAGATCTTCTCCTCCGTAGCTGATCTATGACTATTGTGCTTTTCCTCTTGAGCTTCCTCCTTTCTTCCAGACTTAGAATATTTTCAAAGTATCGAAGGTCTTGGCCTTCTAATCTTCCTCTTGTGAGCCCGATTCCTTTGGGTCTTGTCCACGTTCTCAAAACACTGTCTCTCTTGAGATTGCCAACTTTAAAACCTCGATGGGTTTTCTCGACCTTCTGCTCCTTCCTTCTATTTATCTGTGCACAAAGGCATTGATCCTCCTGAGCTTCGAGACTTAGAATAAGTCCACCTTCTCACACTCCTTGTGTTGCTGAGATTTCGTCAATCTTAGATTCGAAGTATTTCTTGAAAATAAATGCTTCACACCCTCCTAGCATTCTTTTTCTCGATGCACACCTTGCAGAGCCTTTCTTCACAGAGTATTCAACAACCTTGCTTTTGTTCGAACTCGACAAAGAGTTCTTCTTGTGCACACTTGCACTGGCTCAATGCCCACCTAGAAGAGCTCTACAAAACCTCCAATTAATATGTCTTCTCGCTGAACTTGAAATAGAGTTCCTTCTGTACATCTCTTGCACACGCTCTGTTCCCACTTGGTAGAACTTCTATAGAACTTCAGACGTTCTTTCTTCCCTATACTTTCCTCTTCACAATTTTCACCTCAAGAGTATTCAGTAACTCCGAGGCTCCTCTTGAGTCTGTAAATCCTTCTGGTGTGCCCTCCTGGCACATTCTTTCTGACTCCACAGAGTTAAGATGTGCGCATCTTGCGCTGGCTATAGAACTTCCTCTGTTCTGTTGTGCACACCTTGCACAGCCTATAGAACCCATAATTATACAACAACTCAAATGAAGATAGTAAAGCCTATCTTCCTACTGTAAATGATATGTATCATACATCTACAACATTCATTCATGGAAACATGTAAACACACAAACACACAGAGTGCAGAAAAAATGCTTTTGTATTAATCTGAATGTCTGTACAGATGTTTACAAGAACTTGATTGTAACAAGTCTCAGTTCTCCTCCATCTCTCTCTCTCTCTCTGTCAGAGCTTCTATTTCCTAAGGTCTCTCTACCCGGACCTCTCCTATCTCTGTCTCTCTCTCTATCTTACATTTTTTTTTCATCTGAAGCAAGATTTCATTACAAAAGAGGGGCTCTACGAGCTCGTCATCTTCACCTAACCTCATAAATTACAATGAAGTTTCATAAATGGTTTACCCAGACCTGAATACGATATGGGCCTTCTACGAGCCTGCTACAAGCAACCCTTAAGACAATTTGACCACTACCTAACAAAGTATGGTCGACATTAAAAGCCTTACAATCATTCAATACAATTTCAAATTTCAAAATGAGAGGGTTGTGCCTCTCTTCTCCATTGAATGTGCACTGAGTGTGCTGGCTAGCTGGCGCATATGCTGAGTTGGAGCAATGTTCCTGAATCACCTTCCAAGGCCCAAATAATTAAACATTGGTTGTTCATGAACCATACTATAAACCCTAAACCATGAATACACATGAAGTGAAGAAATATCCAATCCTATAAGAATGTCTTAAGGGTTTTGGTTCCCTTAAGGGGGATATACTTCATTTTAGAGCAGAGTATTATAGTTTCCACAAAAAAATTGAATATCATTCACAAATATGTAAATTTCCTGAGAAAACAAGAAAGTTTCATCCAGAGATCAATTATGCAACAATTCCTTTGAAATAATTGAGTAGAATGAGAGGTTTGTTTCCTCGAAGTCCAAACATCTATATCTTCGTAGAAGATTAAAACTATGCACTCAAAGATGTAGCTAATGAGACATAGTTCCTTTACCCCAAAGATTCTCTTTCTACTGGTAAGTATTTTCCCACTAAAAATATTACTTGACTGGAATCTAGATTTAATTTACATCGACCATTTTCTTCCTTGCAGCTACCACAATGAACTGTAGCACCCACCTAGAAATGACAATATCCCATGTATGACATTGGATATATCAAAATGAAAGTAGCCACGACAACATGGGACCCTCTGTAAAATGGTAGCACCTGATGCCTGAGTTGGTTGGCTCTTTGTTTTTATTACAATGGTTAATGCATTGTGCTACGAGAAACAAGAAAAAGAATGGGAGATGGAAACAGAACAAGAAATGGAGGTAGAGGGTGTTTCGGGATAAGAAACATGAAAATCCCCTTCTCAATATATATTATGCATATAAAATTGATTATAGATGCACTGATGCAATAATCAAGATGGGTATGGAAATAAGAACCAAAAAAGGAACAAAACAAGAAATGTGACTCCTAGTTTGGATTTTGTTAACATATCTACGATAGATATGACTACTCTAGTTCAACTTCAGAGCCCTAATTTTTGGACATCATGATAACAACTATTTCATGGTCTTGGGCCGATATTGTTGGACTACTAAGATGGGGGGTGAATCAATATGAGCAATTTATACCACTTTTAACCACAATGTATATTCTTTCACTTTATCAACAATATTCAACAATTTATCATCAATGTATCAAGAACACAGTACATCATTATTTACGTGGAAACCCAAATGGGAGAAAACCACATAATGGTTTCTTATATATATCAAGAATTCATTCATAGGAAGCACAAACTTCCCAATTCTACAGCTGCAACTGGAAGGAGGGTACAACCCCCTATTTATAGGATCCAACGTGAAGGAATCTACAACTCCCTAAATTGTCTGGCTTCAACCAGAAAGAGGCTACAATCCCCTGGGTTCTCCGGCTCCAACCAGAAGGTGGCTACAACCACCTAGTTCTCAAGCTCCAAATTGAAGGAAGCTCCAACTCCCTGATTCTCCATCTCCAACCGGCAGGAAGAAACAACCCCCTTTCCTTTCCCCATCCTTCCACCCTTAAATATAAGTGTAGACCAATTTTCACTACCACAATCATTTCCACTATCACTACCACCATCTCATCAACTCGTAACATGTCAACCTATCACTATATACAACCTATCACTTTCAACCTATCCAACCTGTCACTATCACTGATACTCAACCAGATCCTCTCACATGAATCATATATCAAGGACACCTCTCAACTAGATGTACAACATCACAAACAAATGCCTCTACCAAGCATGTACCAATAGCACCAACATACCATCACAATATATGTGTCTCAACCATGTACCAAAGCATATACCAAACCATCAACCTGTACCATACCAAGAATCAACCATGTACCACAACCTGTATCACAATAAATGCATCGACCATGCACCAACACCTATACCAAACCATGCATCAATCATGCACCAACACCTGTACCAGATTGTGCATCAACCATGCACCTCAACCTGTACCAAACCGTATATGCCTCAACCATAAACCATGTATACCAACTACCAATCATGTACCATACCATGTATCAACCATGTACATCAACAATGTACATCAACACATGTACCATATAGCATATACCATGAAATGTGTCTCAACCATATACCCTATCACTCTCAATCATTCCATGTAGCATAATATATCCCTCAAGTATATGTTAATATCACAAATATGTGCCTCTAATAATGAACCATAAAAACCATATACCAAGTACCAAGAGTATGTCTCAGGCATGTAACAATATTACCTCAACCATATGGAACCATGCACTATGTATCACAAGGACCTCCAAGACATGCCAGACGTATATGCCATACCATCCAAGATACAATTTATCCTTGTTGCAACTCTAGATTTCCGTGCCCTTATTGCTGCAACTCTGAGTGTTTGCACCCTTATTTCTACAACTCTGAGTGTACGTTCCCTTCTTTTTTCAACTCTAGGTGTTCGCACCCTTATTGTTGAAACTCTGAGAGTATGCGCCCTTATTGCTGCAAATCTGAGTGTCTGCGCCCTTATTGCCGCAACTATAAGTGTACACTCCATTCTTGCTGCAACTTCAGGTGTCTGTACCCTTATTGTCACAACTTTGAGTGTCCACGCCCTTATTGATGCAACTCTAAGTGTTTGTGCCCTTCTTGCTGCAACTCAGGGTGTCTATGCCCTTATTGCTACAAATCTGAATGTTTGTGCCCTTCTTGCTGCAACTTGCAAATGACCTCATAAATTTAGTTTTTTCTTTGTCTTCCCTTTTCTACCTCAGACTTCACTTCTTCATATTCACCAATAGACCAAAATATTATACCATAACATTCTCACTAGACCATAACAATTTCACTAGATAGATATTCAATGTATGTGTATATGTGTTTATGAGAGACACCTTGAGGTGTATTTATAATTTTTCTAGGTAACATCTCTTCTTAAATTTAGGGCTTCTAGATATTTCTTTTTACAACAACTTTACCTTTTCATTTATTGACTTGTAACCAACTAGGGGCTTCTTGACTATTCTTCGGGGCCTCCAACTTCACAAGGCCATATGTCCCTAACTATGAGGAAGTACATGGTGTTCCAAATATCACCAGAAATGGAACTATGAGTACTATCCATATATGATAGTCATACCTGCAATTTCACTATCCTTCATGTCCATAAAACTCATTCAACTTCGGGTCCCATAACCACACCTCCAGGGCTACATGTAGACTACATCAAATGTACCCAACTAACTCATCATTAATATAAATCATACAAATTTAAATCAATTGTCCAACATCTCTGGACCTCTCCAAGGGTGGACATCAATCTCTAATGGTTGACATCAATCTACAATATCACTCTGCAAGGGTTGACATCAATTACAACCAACTGTCCAAACCAAATGTCCAACATTGTCCCCCTTTGGCATTGATGGAAACAACAACATTGATGGAAACACTTAGACATGGAAACACTCATGCTCATGCTCCTCTTGTGATCATCACTCCTCATCAATATTTCTATCTCTCCCCCTTTGACATAAATGCCAAAGGGTATCTCTCCTTGGGGTTGCTCCCCCTGTCTTCATTCCATTTTTATTTCTCTCCCTCTTTGACCAAAGGTTAACTCCCCCTGTCGATATGTCTCCTCCTAATACTATACCTACTCTAACCAATCATGGGAAAAATAATAGCTACCCATGTGGGCATGTATCCTTGTATGTATTCTACTAATATTCCTTTCTGGATCTCTCTCTCTTATTTTTATTCCCTTGAATTTTTTGTAAGATGTAGATCTATGTAGGGCTACCTATATATGCTTCCTTTCCTCTCTTCTAGTGTTGTTTATTTTCCACTAGTGTTTCCTCTTTAATTTCAATGAAATATATGAAAAAACATTCAAAATTTTGTTTCTTCATTTGCTTGTCATGTATACTTGACCATACTACTCAACAATGTCCTTTTGATGATATATGTTATGCCAACGATTTTTCTTTCCCTATTCTGTTGGGCCTTTCACTGCTTTCCTTTTTGTGACCAACTGATTCCAACCGATTCCACTGATTCCAATTGTAAATGAACTGCTTGCTTCTTCTCTGACACATGATTTATGTACCTTCTAAGCATATCATGAATCCATCTATGTCCATATATCACAAAAATTTCACAACCCTTCTACTCTACTTTCCACAATGTTGGCCCTTCTGTCACTGTACCATTCTGAAGAATTCTCTTGAATATACTACAACTGATCATCACATGTTCTTGTTTATCATGCTAAATCAAAATATGCCCACTAATCTGATATATCTGCTCATCAAACTCTGCATGTATGGAACAACCTATACTAAAGATATCCCTACTTGAATGCATATGTGGAATAGAATCATAAACTTTTGTCTTCCAACTGATACCTGTGTGGGAACACTATTTCTCAATCGATCAATCTGTTACTCTGTACTTCTGCTATCTGATTGCTCTGAATATTTCTCTGCAAACACTTCATACTTCTTGAAATATGGTTCTCTCATATGTAGTGTCCACTGCATGAACCCCCTGTTAAACATACATATTACCTAGGAGTCTCCAAGTCAGATGGCTCTGAAAAATACCCTCTATGATGTGGAATAATCTTCCTCTTCGTCTGTGGAAAAATATTCCTTTTCATCCTCTTTCTGAATTCTCTCATCATCTTAATTTTTGACGTCTTCTTCGTCATCCTTTGCATGAATTCTGACACTTCATTTCCTGTAAATTTATTATGATCTTGTGCTGTTGTAAATCCTATAAGTACGATTCCTTGGACCTGTTCTTCATTTACCTACTCTTCTTTTTTTTCATTACTTCTCCAAGCCTTCTTGTATTTGTCATCAGTATTTTCTTTCATGGGACTCTTTATCACACTTCTACAATTTCTAGCTATGTGTCCATAGTTATGGCATTTGTAACATTCAATGTTATGTGAAGCCACATAAGAATTTATTTCCTGATCATTTCTTTCATAAGCCCTGCAATCTACAACTTTATGTCCAAAGTTAGCACAATTAAATCAATGACCATAAAATAAATTTACATACCTGGGAGTGAATGATCTTCTTTTTGGTGTAGTCCTTTTGAAATCCTGCCTCGGTTGATCAAAGTTTTCTCTTTGTTTGTTTCTTTCACAATGATTGAAGCTTCTCTACCGCCTGAATGTATAAGGTATTTTGTATTCATTCATTTTTTATTCTTGTTGACCATGATTCCTTCCTTTGAGAACTTTTGCATAACTCCTTTGTTCTGTTGCTTTCGTCATGGAGCTTGAACCTTCCTCAAAATGAACATTCTTGTATCCTAGTCCATATTTGTCACTGTATGGCCTTTAACCATTGAGAATGTTTTCTAACAATTGAGAACTTTTCAAGTTCTTTCTGATCTTGTTGACTTCAACTCTCAATGTCACGATTTCCTTTTCAAGGTTCTCACACTCCTTTTCTTTCTTTATCATCTATATTTACATTACTTCTTCATTTCTCTCTCCTTCTTCAAGTTGGATTTTCAAATAGATGTTTTCTTCTTTAAATGATTTGTTTTTCTTCCTTTTTTTCTTCATGATCTGAGACCGGGGTGACCCTTTTACCAATATTTACTTGATACTATGCCACTCCATTAAAGGTCTTATTTAAGATCATTTTTATTGAACTTGATTGTGTTAAAAGGTGAATTTGAAGTGTTTAAGAGGCTTGAATCCAAATTGAATTTAACTTGGTAAATAAGATTATTAACTTTCATGTGCCATTTACTTAATGCATCCAACAAATTAACTGCGGAAATAAGGAAGCATAATAAACATGAGATAAGCATTCACACATAAGGATAAAGAAGTCAACAATTGTTAACGGAGTTCACCTCGGGTGGGCCACATCTCTGGGCTTCGCTTAACCTCTTAGACACTTTATTCTCCTCTTTAAAATATGCTTCTCCTTTACAAATAAAAGGGCTGCAGTCCCACTCCTGGTGACAACATCGAAGAGGCGCTCTTATGTGTAAAGATTTGTTTCTCACAAATATGTGGCAAAGTCTCTCATGAAATGAGAAAAATCTCCATAGACAATTCGAGGGAAAAGTTCTCACAAAGATGATTCTCACAACATGTGGTAATGATATGTTCTCCTCAAATACACAGACTAGGTTCTCACAACAAGTGGCAATGTATCTTCCTCAAGAGATGATATTTTCTGATGAAGGCTGATCTGTCACAAGATATGGCATAATGTTGGCCCTTGACCAAGTTTTGAGGGTTCTTGGTCATTTTTGACCTATTTTTTGGGAACTTCGATAGGCTGTCGAAGATGGAGCGCAAGACGAAGTAGAGATCACGAGATCTTGACCCCTTTTTGGGTCATTTTTGGGTTATGGGATTATGTAATCGGTATGGGATGTCGACCCATGGGTTTACCCATGTTTAGGCCCAATTTTGTAATGTATAAATAGAGATCTAGGCAATGTAAGAAGAGGCCGCTAGTAAGTTGTAAGTGTGCTAAGTGCAAGCATGGTTTGCAGATGCTTTGTGCATACTATAAGAGACTTGCAGAGCTAAGTGCAAGTGGTTGTAACAGAGTGTGAAAGGCTTTGTGCTATAGCGCAGGAAGGAGGATCTAGTGAGGTGCGCAGATCTCCTGTCCTATGCGGAGTAAGGTTTTTGTGGCTTTGTGCATGTATCCAAGTGAAGAAGCTAATAAAGAAGAAGAGTTGGTGGACATAGCCCTAGGGTGGGGGTGAACCATGTATATGTTGTGTTACTTTGCTTTGTGCGATGTGTTGGTGTATTTAGGTGTTATCTGCTAAGTGCTTGATATAGATAGATAGATAGATAGATCTATTTATGCTTTGTGCTTATGATGAATCTGGATGCTAGATCTAACATAGGGGAATGCGCTTGGTACTTGAATTTGCTAGATCTGATCCATTTATTTATGCTAAGTGCTTAAATACTTTAGATCAGGGTGATTGTTGTGATGCTTTGTTTTATCTACGAAGTAGATATTGGTTAAATATTGATGAAATGATAGTGCTAAGTGCCCTATTAAGTATTACAATCATAGATATGTATCCTGGCTAAGGTTACAGACACTAGAGTCCTGCAACCACCCCTACCTCTACCTCGGGTGAGACTTCATATGCTTTGCAGGTTTTGCCAAAAGGGCCAGTAATTAAGGTTTTTTTGGTGCATTGTTGTAGCATTGAACCCTGGGTCTACCCCTATGCCAACAAATGGTTCTGTTTCCAGGACCTGAAACTGTGATTGCTGGGAACTGAGGAATAAGAATATTTGTGCAAATATTCGACTTGAAACCATGAAAGCTTCGTGCGTAGATCCATTTCCCTAGTATGCAACATTCTACTAGACTTGCGAAGCTCTGTGCCAAGAAAAGAGGTCAGATATGAAGAAAAAGAGGTAAGATATGCAAGCTCTATGCTCGGATAAAGGTAAGAATAGTGAAAAGTTTTAGATTTGAAAGCTTTGTGCTCTATAGAAGTAAGATAAGTAGAAATTTTTTCTTTAACAGTAAGGATCTAGGTATGCTTGATAGAGTCTGTCTTAGTTTGAAAACTAGGGTACTGGTAGAAGAAAGAAGGTTTGATATGAGTAGATCTGATAAGAATAGTGAAAGATATGTTATACCTATGCATAGAAAGAATAGTTGGACTAACAAATGGTTGCAGGATCCTAGAAAGAATTTGTTGCAGGTTAGCTACTATGATCTTAGCACACAGTACAGGAAGGGTTGGGGATCATTTAAAACAAAGAGAGGATTAACCTTTTGTTACAATTGCAGAAGACCGGGACATCTTGCTAAGGAATTCCCTGGGAGAATACCTAGTTGTCTTTGCTGCAAAGCTATGGACCATGAAGTGTTGGATTGTCCTAGAATGATTGCTAAAGTTGAAACAATGAATCTGAATCAAGAAAACCCTAAGGCAAATCCATAAACTAATGTTATGGCAGAATCCTAGAAAGAATAAGGGAAAGTATTGCTATAGATGAAAGAAACCCTTAATGACCACCACCATGTCAGATTATCAGAGGTCTTCAAAGAAAAAGAATGCATTGAAGCAAGAATAGGGGACTTCAATGTTGATTGTGTCCTAGATAAGGAAACACAAGTGAATGTTATGACAGAAAGAACTTGGGAACTTTTAGGAAACCCTACTATGATTCCTTCACTAGGAAGAATAGGATTGTTCCAAGGAAAGATGATAAACCTATGTGGGAGGCTCGCTTAGATACCTATTAATGCAAATGGAACTTCGACATAAGAAGATTTTGAGATTATTAAATTTACTAAGGACAACACCCCATTTACCCTGTTACTAGGAAAACCTTGGATTGACAGAGATCAAGCCAAACGAAAGGAAGAAGAAGAAGTCTTATAACAGAAGAAGAAAAAGTTAAAAGATTTTATAACTAGAAGGATCACACACTTGATTGAAGAATAGGAGAACATATCACAACTATTTAACAACAATGACATAGATGTCGAAGTTTCAAGAACACCAGAAGAACCACAGAAGACCGAAGTACCTATTCCAAACAAATAAGAAATATTACCCTTGAATCCTAGGAAACAATCTCAACAGCGCGAAGTCACTATGTCAAAAGAAGATAAGAATAAGAATGAAAAAAGGAATATCGAGACAAAACTCACTGGAAAGAAGGCTAGAAAACTATGTAAGAAGAGAGATAAGATCGAAAAGTTGCAGAAGGTTCCAGAGGGAACCTTGCAGAAGGAAAATTTTAAAAATTGGAGGTTCGCCGGGATATCAAAACAACAACACATGAAACTTTGCCATGGCAAATAAATATAGTCGTTAGGGACATTATAACCATTCGATCGACACTCCGAATGGGTAGAAAGGAATTTATGGCTAGACAACTCGCCATCAGATCATTGGAACTGCGTCATAACAGACATAACATAGTTAATGAAGGCTTCATATCCATTGCAAGCGACCTGTCACCGAGTTACGTATTTATCCCGTCGCACCAAGCACCGAGAACACTTTTGCTAACCAAGAGTTTGAGCCCGCAGATTAAGTGGATTTTGCACAGTGATCATCACACTCTTTTCGTCTATTTCATTGCAGTGTCTAAGTTAATCTTGAACCTGATATCATTAATCCTGAGCACGTATGTCCGAGGAGCTCAACGTAGTCGAAGAATCCGTGACAGAAGTACTCCTTGACCTGATGAATGAAAGAGTCATGTCAGAGAGAGGATTATCTGTAGGGGTCCAAGATTCATCCACAAGAACAGTGCAAGTGTCTCCGTCGACTACTTGTGGAGCCAGGCCATCCTGACCACCATATGAAAAGCGAACCAAGCACAAGGATGACCTAGAGAATGCAAATATGATACTGACCATATTGCCTGCCTATATTCCACCTCTGACCAATGCAGTGAATCGAGACAAAGTGCCCAGAGATTTCGAATACACCTTGGTTACGATGTACCTCCCAAAAGGGATACGTGCAGTTTGAATAGACCAGGAAAAGATTGCAGCATTGAAGTTTAATGACTTCAACCTCAAAGATCAAAAGGTCTATAACATGCTTGTACCGTACAAATACCTGACCAATATGAAGGGAAATAATTCTAAGATAATCCCCTAGTCGTGGATGATGAACCTCGCACAGTCCACTCTACTCCATGTTATGAAGATTCCACACTTTGGTAGACATTAGGAAGTCAATTCCTTTGTCAAGATGTTGCTTTATTGTTACCATGGTGACTATTTGTGGCTAAACCACTATATCACAGTTGATCCAACGTTGATAAATCAAATCACAAGGTTGAGTATGAAAGGACCTGATTCACAGGGGTTTTACCTAGGAAAATCCATGGATCACGCTCTAGCACAAAGGATCAAGGACACCTACGATGATGTCGAGAAGGGGACGCAAGGCTACA
This sequence comes from Picea abies, assembly GCA_900067695.1. Classification (NCBI taxonomy): domain Eukaryota; kingdom Viridiplantae; phylum Streptophyta; class Pinopsida; order Pinales; family Pinaceae; genus Picea; species Picea abies. The sequence continues at coordinate 11,558 of CBVK0101902882.1, forward strand.
AGGTAGCTTCTATCCAGAGTGGCGTAGTATGCCTTACCTGTCAACTAATTGTAGGGAATATAGTAAGAAAGAACCAACCTACCCAAGTCACTAACTTTGTAGTTGACCTCGCAGGGAAGTGCGCAGAAGGCCTATAGATGAACTGGGAGAAGTACCTCGTGAACCAGTTGGAACTTGAATGCAGAGAAGCGTAATATCAAGGTTATGAATTCCATTTTAGTTGGATTTTGATCCTTAACACATTCGTCTCCTGGGAAATGCCAGAAGGTGCGACCTTCCCCGACATCAAGCCATTTGAACCACTGGCTGCGAGGTTCAGTACACTGTGGTATTCAAGCGATATGCATAAACAGTGTTTGTCAAATGTTTTTTTTCATAGCTATTACAATCAGCTGAATATAGCCATACAGTCCGAGCCTCGCATGACTTCGAACACTCTACACTAGTTTAGGTATTTGATGAAGTTCAACACAGATTGACATTTTATTTATATTACAGTGCGCGCCGATGAACATAAGCAACAACTTCAGTCCTACTATAAGCTGACAGAGGAGGACCTGGAGGAGATCGCTAAGGACTAGTCGACGAACCTCCTTATTCTAGCATACCCTACAGAGATATTCGACATAGACAACCCATAAACAACGCATGATACACCCAAAACCAACAGGACAAGGAAAACCGAAGAGGTCCAAGAATTAGACAGCGCATCCATGAAGACTGTTTCCATATCATTAGAGTAAGGAGGTGATGGAAAAGAGTTAGATGAAAAAGAAGTCGAACAGAAGCAAGGAGACGAGGTTGATCCCCTGAAGAAGAGGAAGGGTTCTCCTCAGAAACCTTCTTCCTAGAAGAAATCAAAATCCATCGTGACCAAGATGTAGACTACACTCACTCCTCATGATTTTGATTTCATCATAGCAGCCCTGAACGATGCTTCGCTGGAAATAGAAAAGAAACAAGAAGCTAAGAAGGAGGAGATGTATAATAAAATTGAGGTTGAGATCCAAGGGGTATATCAGGCCCTTCAGTCCATTTGCGTAGTCTCCACTGCACCCCTACCATCAGGAGAACCAGAGTTGGGATATGAACCAGTCCAATTCCATCGACTAGCTAATACAGTCGAAGCTTGCCTTCGACGAGCACAAGAAGAAATTAAACAAGCCACCCAGGCCTTGAAGCAAGTGCAAGATGTACTTGTCGAGCAATGTAGTGCTGCAGAACAGGAAAATCTGGATCTCCAAGCGAAGTTCAATGAAGAGAAAGCACAGATGTAGCAAGGAAAGGAACAGTTGCTCGCAAAGCAACTTGAAGTGAAGGAAGCAATCAACATAGCACTTCTCTCTATGACAGTCTTAGAAATAAAGGCAAAAGATTGAGTTACACAATAGGTATAACAACTCGTAGAATCCATCCAACAACTACAACAATGCATAACAGACTTGGAGCTACGCACTGTACCCGAAACCCCACAAAATGTAAGGGACCAAAGAGAAGCAACTGCTCGCAGCGCAGTTGAGAGACTAAAGGCCCTTGCTATGGAATACAAGCAGCTGAGTGACTGCAGTGCCCTAACATACGAACAACTTGTTGAGAATCCATAATTAAAGACACTGGAGTTCCATCTCCAGGAAGCGAAGTAGCAAGAAAAGACACTACAAGCACAAATGAACCTCCTGACAGTTGTGGAAAGAATGAAGCGATCTTAAGAGAAATGCACAACCCAAAAGTAGATCCATGCTATACAGAGAAAAGTTATGGAAGTAACTCAAAGGATCCAACCTATACAAGACAAGTCTTACCAATTGTTTACAGAAGTAGAAGGTAGAGGAACAAAACTAGAATAGGTTGTCACTACAGCTGAACAACGCCTAGAAGGGCCCGTCAACGACACAGTCATCCAAGAATTTGCTGAACAGGAGGTCATGGCACAAAAACAAGTCGAAGCAGCTTGAGCCAAGCTCAAGGAGTTCGAAGCAGAACTAGTTAGACCAGAGTGACTCGGGACGAGTCACGGGTGAGTGTTGGGGGCATGTTG
>CBVK0101902934.1:0-15043 GCA_900067695.1 Picea abies
TCTCCGGGATCGCTCATTTTTGCCTATCTATCCGTGCATGCAGCAGATCTGTTGTCTTCTTGCAGTCACAGGTATTTCTTTTGTTATTTGAGACGTGAAAGACGTTGTATCATTAAACCTCTTATTGCCTACGCTAATGTTGTAATGATAATAAAAATGGCACAAAAAGAAAATTCCACTATACTTAAAAAACATTCTCTCTTTAATTTGAAACGCCCTTCTTTCTGTACACATTATGTGTTGTTGTAGTTCCTTGAACCATCATTGGATTAACTAGTCCTTAAGCCATCACCCATTTTCAACCTCAACTTCTTTTCAACTGTGGCTTTAAAGCCATAGCAATTTTACACACGCAAACATAGACAAGAATGCACATGAGATAAGAGAGAGAATGGATTGATTCATTCTTGAGAGATGCAACGTCTCATAACATGGTAGGAGAGATAGTAATAGTTACGTAACTCCCGAAAACCAAATCTTTTAATGGCTACATTAATTAACTAATTGAAGGAATAACTCATACTTGTGAATCTAAATGTCTAAAGTATGTGGTTGCATAAATGTAATGTAGTAGATCAAAGCTTAAATGTCTACATACAAAACTAAGAGTGAGGACAAGGAAAGAAGTTAGGGATGAGGATCTCATGGAATGAGTTGAGATATTTGTAGAAATATTTATGGAGATGGTTGAACTAAATATCTTAAATATGGCATATTTGTCTAAAATATGTGGTTGCATAAATGTAATGTAGTAGATCAAGCTTAAATGAGAACAAAACAAAGAATGAGAACAATGAAAGAAGTTAGAGATGAGGATGTCATGGAATGAGTTGAGATATTTGTGGAGATAGTTATGGAGATGGTTGAACTAAATATCTTAAATATGGTATATTTGTTATGGTCACCTATATAAAGGGACCTATTGTACAATAGAAAGACACACTATGTATTAGAGCTATGGTAATCCTATATTGTCTCTTTTAAAAATCTTTACTTGCAGTCAAGTTGAGGTTTAACATTTAGAAGAGTTGGAGGGTGCAAGTGTTAAACCAGAGACTAGCCAGCATGTCAAGCTGCTATATTTAAACCCTACGCTCGAGACCTTAATTATTTTCCATGGCGCAATGAAGTGATTGAACAACATCTTATCTCCTAGGAATCGATGATTTACAAATTTCACTGCAATCTCACTGTAGATTTGAATTGAGAGGACATCCAAAAGAATTTAAGAAACAAGGGAAAAATAACTGCAAAACTTGAGAAATTAAGAGTTGGGATTGTTGTTGGTATTGAAGATGAATCTTTGGAGGCATTCCATCCACATCATATGAGGTCTGCAGATCCAGCCTAGCAAGTGTGAGATCCATTGCATGTTGTGTTAAATTGATCGGACCACTCTCTCCGAAATTCATTTTGTTTTTAATGCTTGAAGAGTAGATCTGATATATTTTTTGCAAAGTTTATTTTTCAAGGACGGAGAAGAGAGGAGCATGCCACCATCGAAGGGTGTGTCACTATCCATTTAAATCTTGGCATCAATTGAAAGCTTTGCAATAGAAGTATGGATTGAAATACAATTATATATAGACTCAATGCCGATCAGCTTAGAAAAGAAGAAAGTTTAGAAATTCCAACCAACGATTTGGAAGCTGTGTTTTGACATTTAAGGTATTCAGAAAGCAAGCAGTCAGTGTTTGCAAGTCGTGTGGAAGCATGAACTAGTGAGTTATATTGTGTACCATCGTTGTGAGCATTCATCCAATGCATTGAATTCCTGATTCAATCCATCATGAAGAGTATTTGGCAACAACCATGAACTCGATTCCCATTATGAAGATATTTTTTGCAAAAGACCATTGAGCTGCAATGGTGACAGATGCATATTCTATATTCGGCCTGTATAGATCTAACTTTGGAGGACATTGGAAAGTTGTTGTGGATGCAAGATATTGTTCATGAGTGTAAAGAAATAACCAAGTACATTTATAACCATACTTAGGCGTTGAACCTTATTAAAGAGTTCACAGAGGGCGAGCTCAGTCGACCCACTGTGACACGCTTTGGGTGTAGAACGTGAAGTTTGAACTCTCTCCTCTGAATGTAATGGCTCATACGGTTTGAGACTATTGGCATGAACACATCTGGAAAGCTGAGATGTGTTGTAAGGTCCAGGTGACATATGGATTGCAGAATTGTGTAAGGCTATTGTCTGAAAGGATTTAGCTTGTGTTATTGTTTTTGAACTTTTCCTTGTCGAGGTAACTAGACCTTACCCAAGCTTCATTATGTTCAACGTTATACTTTGCTCTCATAGTAACAAGTTTTGATAGACACTATAGGGACCTTGAAGAATATGAATGGGTTCGGGGTAATGGATTCCTGAAGAGTAGTCTTACAATTTTGACTTACTACTACATATCTGTCGTTTAAAATGCTTCATTTTTTCAAGAACAGCTATATCAAAACCGTTACTAGAGAAATTTGCATGAGCAGACACGAAATACTGCGTCTTCACTACCTGGCAGAATCTGAAAATTAAAAGCACCAAGGCATCTTACCCAGATATTTATGTAAAGATGCATACTCATGACATGTAAAATCAAGACATGAATGACAATAATTGTTAAAAATGATGCCTGAGAATTAAGTGATAGACCTTTGCTTCGATAGGTTGATCATCTGCCTTGCATGGATCGACTGACACGGTTATTTTGGCTAGAGGTTGCCCTGAATCACTAATTTCTTTCCACGCTTGACCAATAACGAGAGGACACTTCATAAGCCAAACAGAACGATCTGCCTTTAAAGTGTCAAACGCTGAACCTGCATCCTCTGGGATCCCCGCCATCTTCTCAAATCCTGCCAACAAATACAGAAATCATTTGAACCAGGTCCCCAACTTTTATTAGAAGTAAATTTGCAAGCATGAAAACCCGGCTATTATATCTTATCGGATTGCTTTTCCCAGAAGATTATTTAAACCCATAAGGACATGTATATATATGTATAAGGTGAATTTGGCAATAATCCTAAAATTGGAGGACAAAGTCATTTGACTCATGTTAACGGTAAGCATTTATTCAATTCAAGCAGGCAGTTGAGAAATCATGCGTTCAACTCCTTTATTTGCTTAGAGAATTGCGGCAAGGAAGGTTTCTAACCTCTTTTAACTAAGATGGGAAGCCTCCATCTTTGTTAATATTTTGGCCTGTAAGGAAACTGGGCCGTTGTTTGCTGAAGAAACCCTAGTTTATGGGTGAATTCCAAACTAATGGAAAGTGCAGCCTGAAAAATAAGAAAAAAAACAGACCAGCCCTGACTATTTGACTCCAGAAGGGAAAAACCAAAACCAATCATATCGTATACATGGACACGTCCATTAATCAACAAACACAAAAATTCCAAGCTAAAGTTTTGCGTTAGGGCTTATCTTCAATTTTGTGCAGAACTCGACCTTGAGACTGTACACAAGGATTTACACAGATAAGGATCGAAACACAAGCTCTAATATAAGTTGTAGAGCGTTCAAACCTATCAGTATCGAGATTGAAAGCAGCTACTAACTCCTTCAATCAAATGTATGTTGCAGACGTTTCTGGCATGCGCGAACCCCGTCACTGTTTCTTATTCCGCTTCAAAGTTCTAAATTTGTGCGCTTATGGAGTGGCTCTTTCGGCCATTAACAATTTGGCGGTAATTATTTTATATATGTGGCGAGTAATAAATATCTTCCAACGTGGTTCTTACGCTGATGTGATTTTTAAGGTACGTGTTAATGGGTTACATTCTTTGTAAGTGTTTTATGCCCTAACATACAAATTTAATTGTGTATTTGTCCATATAATTTTTCTTTCAAAGTTGGTAGGATATTTGTAATTTTTATAAGAAAACTCAACTTGACTTAATTTTTTTTTTTAAAAGTGGTTCGGGGTTGAACTTTACACATATGACACTAGGAGTGGTTCGGGGTTGGATTTTATTTTTTTATTTTTTCAATCACTCATCAAAAAGGTTGATTTTGTCCACTTTTAACCCACTCTTAGTGTCATATGTGTAGTCTAGCTATGTAAGTTATTGAGATAAGGGTTTATGCAAATTTGAATTAGGACTTTGTTTTCGGGTTAGGATTTTCAGTGTAAAGATCTTTTTATGGATTAATATGAGGACATCCTAGACTATTTTGATGATCTCTGGATTAGAGTCAAATTTGTGTGTCGTCAATCAAGGATCAACCTCCAATGGTTATTGGAAGGTTAATGGGAGGTTTTGTAGGCTCCCTATGCTCTCTTAAACAAGTGTCAAGGTCGTTGCCCAAGGAGAAGGTTGAGGATTCAACTCTTAAGTTTGGTAATAGTGATGTTATGAGGCAAAGGTATAGTACTACATTTGAGCAAACTATAGGCTTGATAGAAAGAGTAGATGAAAATATTTTAGTGTTAGTGGAGTCTAATTATTGCAAAAGTTTTAATTTTGGTTGTTGTGATGGTATAGTTTTAAATGGGAACCGAATAGAGGAAAGAATGGTTGGATTCATCAAAGGTGCAAGGCATTTACTTCTGGAGTCCTTTCCCTTGATTTTGGGCCATCCATTGCTTGTAGGGGATAATCATTTTTTTAAGCCAAGTTTTCCTTGAGGTAGGGTTCTTAAAGGTCTAGAACAATGGAATAGCTTGCATGGGGAAGTTCTAGCAATTAATGGTAGTTTCCCTAAGGTCAAGGTTTTGCTAGTCAGGAATGTTCATCGTGGATCTGGTGTAGATGTTATATCCTCACAAGAAGTTAGTTTAAGGTTTCGCCAAGTTGATTTTGGACTTTTTCCTAGTGTTCATTTGGCTAGTTCTCAAAGTCTTGGTGGTGCAAGGAATGGTGTAGTTGTTAATGCAATTGAAATGGGGTCATCGTGTTCATGTATTCCTTGGACTCACTTGCCCACATAGGCAAAGAAGATTATTATGAATGAGTAAATGTCCTCAAATATTAATAAGGGGATAAAGTCTGATTTAGGGGAAAGAAGGGTTGAGATTGTGGAGGATGATAAGTGCAGAGCGGAGGATCAACAAAGGTGCAATTATTTGTCTAGAAGTGAGCTTGAGTTGAGGTTAAATGTGAGTAGTGGCAGTAGTGGCAGTAGTGACAAGGGTGTAAGTAGGAGGAAAAGAAAGAAACAAGTGGGCGGAAAAGAAAGAAGTGCATTAAGCAAAGGAGTGCCCCTATCAAATTAGTCATGGGTGATGATATCAAAATGCATGCGGTTGTTGGTTTAGCCTACCAAGCGCTTGTGGGTCACTTCCATGGTCATAAAGTGGGAGAAGCATCCATGAGGTCTTGGTTAAAGGATTTTTGGGCTCCCCATACCAAACATATTCTTAAATTTTTCCTATTATCTCAAGGTTTGTTGGGGTTTCTATTTAGGACTTGAGGTTGATTTTGGATGTGCATTGGAAATGGGACTCTATCTCATTGGTTCTCAAGCATTAGACTATGTTATTTGACTTAAATTTTAAAAGCATTGATATTACTCCTATATAAATGAAGTGCCCTATGCTCCCCTTAGATTTATGGTCTTTTGAGGTGTTTAAGGCAATTGGTAATTGAATGGGATCCTTTGTAAAGGTGGACATGAACTTTCTAGATACTTACCTAATGATCATGGCTCATATCTTGTTGTGAATCAATTTAAAAGAAGGACTAGTAGTTGAAATGTCCTTGAAAAAAGGATCATGATTATTTTCTTAGCCTTTTGACTACTTCGAGGTGCCCTTTAGGTGCATTGGATGCCATCAATAGGCCATGTAGCCCTAGACTATGAGTTTCCTTTTAGGAAAAAGTTTGGATTAGAAAAGATCAAGTGATGGGTGGGAAAAAAACATAATCTTTTACAATAGTTTTGATTCATGATAAAGGCATCTAGAGGACGGAAAGGGTGGAGGCTCATATTTAAGAGACTATTTTGGAAGGTAAAGGCTATGAGGAGGTCGGTGTGTTGGATGGGAGTGTTGTAAAGGATGCTTGGGTGGTATATGAGAATAGTTGTTCATCAAAAGAGAATCTACAGGAAAATGATCGTCTTCGAGTTGAAATTGATAAGTCTTTTAAAGACCTAGCCCCATTAATTTCGTAATTTCATTATTTTATGTCGAGATAAAATGGGATTGTGAATTATGTGGGGGCATGGTTGTAAGGATTTGTCTTTGTTTTCAGGTGGTTTAGGGGGGGTAAATATTACTAAGGTAAAGGGGGATACATTTTCAATGAGGTAAATATTACTAAGGTAAAGGGGGATACATTTTCAATGAGGGGGGGAGGGGGGTTTTCTTTTGTGGGAAGTGACTCCATTGGGTTTGAGTCAAGTGCAGATGGTTATAATGATGGATTAATCTCAATAAGAATTATGCAGCGGAAGGGAACAAATATAATCTGAGACCTCAAAAAGAGATGATAGGTGATGCTAGTGGGGGGTGGAAGGAGGATTAGGATGGTATGAAGGGAAAGCTAAAAAGGTGTCGGGTAGAGCTAGAAGATTTAATATTTATATTGCCAAAGAAAAATATGTTTATGAAGTTATGTCTAGTAAGCAACATTCTATTTGGGGGTTTCTTATAGCAAATTCAGCCCTGGCAAGAGGTGCCTCATGATTTATCTCTCCTTTAATTACAGAGGTTTGAGCAACCTCAATAAAAAAACAAGCCCTTAAGAAACTTATCGAGTCTTAAAAACCCAGTATATCATTACTTAAAGAATCTTTGGAAGATGGGAACAAGATTGTTTCTTGGTTGGAGAAGATATTAAGGGGATGGAAATGCATATATGTGGATGTTAGAAGGAGATTAAATGGTTTGATTATTGGATGGAGGGATAGAGTTTTAGATTGCTCTAAGTATTGGTCTTCTGATTCAAGGTTGGGAGCAATTTTTCACTCCTAGGATCTGGATAAATAGATCATTGTTTTGAACCTGTATGGCCCTTATGCTAATAGAGTCAATCGTTGGGAGAGATTTTTTAGTATGGGAACTACTGGGCAAATGAATTTTATTATGGGGGGTGATCTAAATTTTTCTATTCATAGTGTTGGAATATAGGGTCCTTCATCCCAAAAGGATCCTATGTCTAATTCTTTCTTAAAGACATTGGAGGAGGTGGGTCTTTATGATGTAGAGCCCATAAAGCTTAGACCTTCATAGAGGAACAAGTGGGTGGGAGAAGATGGAATTGTAAAAATATTGGATAGATTTTTGTTGTCAAAGACATCGATTGGTGATCAAATGAGGGTAAGGCAATGGGTTGGTTTAGGGAGAGAGTGAAATCATTTTCCTGTGTTTTTGGAAATGGCTTTGATAGGGAGAAAGCCTTCAAGTCCATTTAAATTTAATTCCAATTAGTTGGAGGAGGGTGATTTTATGTGATTGGTAATAGACAAATGGGTCCTTCAATGTGTCAGTTGCCTTATAGTTCAAGGGTAATTTGAAAAAGATTAAGCAGGAAGGTCTTCATTAGGCTCACGAGAAGAAAGTTATAAATGAGAGGGAGATTGTCGATACACAGGCAAAGTTAGAATACTTGTATAACCAAGCAATGGAAAGTTATCCCAATCAAGACCATAAGTGTAGGGTTCTTCTCTTGGAGCAGAGGAAAAGAAAGATAATGGAAGATAAAGAAGCAACTTGGAGACTAAAAAGTAGAGCAATCTGACTAGAAAAAGGGGATGCCCCTTGTCTACACTCCTTTCTCTCATTGTGGTTAAAGGGTTAAGCAAGGCTCTTTTGGATGCGAGGAGAACAAGTTCCTTTAGAGGTATCAAAACATGTAGAGCTTTATTTCTTTCTCTTTGTTTTTCATGGATGACATTTTTCTTTTTTTGTGATGGTTCAAGAAGGGATGCTGAGAAGTTGAAGAAGGTCCTAGATTTATATTCTATTGCGACAAGGATGAAAATTAATATGGGAAAGTCCATGGTCTCACTCTCAGGAGTTGATGATGATCATATTAGATTTATTTCCTAGCCATATACTTTTTAGCATATATCAAACTAGATGATTATGTTAAGAGGGATTGGGATTGGCTAGTGGCAAAGGTAAAGAAGATGTTGTCCTTATGGTGTAATAAATGGTTGTCAAGGTGGGGGAGGTGTGTCCTTGCAAAGTTTGTATTGGAAGCCATTTATGTACATAGGATATCTTTGGATTTCATTCTAAAGGGTATTCTTGAGAGAATAAGGAGGATAACCTTTAGATTTCTTTGGGCGTGAGATAAAGAAAAGAGAGGTATAACATGGGTGAAATGGTAGAAAATTGCAGCTCCCAAGGAATTTGGAGGGTGCAAACTTAAAAATATACATTAATTTTCAAGGCTGCAAAGTGAGGATGGAGGTAGATTAAAGGTCAAGGCTTGTGGAGACAATTTTTTATTCAAAAATTTGTTGCTCCTAACAATGTTGAGGATTGGATTTAGAAACTTGCAAAGTCTTTTCACAATGCATCCATAATATGGAAAGCAAGGTATTGGCATTTCCATTGATTGTGTTGGCTTGTCTGGAAGGTGGTTAAGGGAAACATATTCATATTAGGTGTGGACATGTGGGTTGGATGTGGTGAAAACTTTAGACTCTCTTAAAAATTGATAGATACATTACATGATCCAAGGGATCAAAATATGCTTAAAAATCAAAGTGCTTGGAATTGCTTGAAAATGGACTCGTGTGTAGGCCTCGTCCTCATGATCCCAACGTAACTTGAACAGGTTCAAACGGACGTCGTATGCAAGATATATCACGTTCTGTCCACTTTACCAAACAGGCAAAAAATTTGTTGACTATACAGTCCGTACAGTGTGTACTGTTGACTGTGCAGACAATACTGACATGTGGCCGGGTGACCGTACTGACACGTGGCAAGTGGTGATGTGGCAGAGGCTGACATGGCAAGTGATTGGCATATGAGGTGGACCTATCCGGTTTCGACACGTGGCGTGTTTGTGGACCAATGGTATGGTGCCACGTGGCACCCCTTCGTAGTGTAAAATTTTGGGTTGGAGTCCGCGGGGGTCGAACCCACGACCTTCGGCAGTGGTAGAGTGTTAGTGCAAGTCGGGCTACCATCTCACCTGTCATGTAGTACTTAACCTTATACAATGGAAAAATTATTTAGGTTTGCTTTCATGTATAGTTTGGGCGGAGTCCGGGTCGGGGCTTAGCCCCAGCCCTTGGTCTTACCACATTTACATACGAGCTTACCATGGGACTCAGAGCATGAGGTTATAATTGTTAAGCCTTGGTCACACCACACCATTTGCCATATGACCATTCGCGCGGAGACTCCAATGAACTAGCACATGGGTGCTACTTTTGCGGTCGGCGCTTCATCACATGGACCACGTGACCACTACCTCCGTTGAGAAAGGTTCTAAGTCCCCTAAATGTTCAACAGAATGCCACGAATTGTGGAATGTGCGCAGTGTTGGGTTTTGGCACGGAAATGCATTCTGAAGCTAGGTTGTTCACACACAAGTGTGAATTGGAGGAGCAGAGACAACAAAGAATTGGGAAAACTTCCATGAAGTGTTTCCTATTCAGTTTTTGGCCAAACCAGGTGCAGGAAGAGCCCAACTAGGGGTTTTTGGATGTTCTGGAGCCATTGAAGCCATCTATTTTTCATTCTGAGCATTGTAAAACACTGATTTTGACACTTTTAACATTAATGAAAATGATCCATTGGAAGATGGACCAAGAGATGTAGCTCAAGAGAGGGGTGAATTCCTTTATCATTTTGTTGTGTTAATGTGTTCACTTTGATGGTTGTTATGTCTGTTATGAAACTTATGATTAAGTAAAAACTCATTAAGTTTTATGTGTTTGTAACTTGATCTTATTACCCAAGCACATACAAATTTCACTTGCAATTTTAAAGAGACTACAACCTTTTCATTTTCAGAACAAGGAGAGTTAACGAGGTGTCCTATTGGGTATATCTTTCCCTAGGTCAAAGAATGTTTCCCAAGTTATACCTCTCTAAGCCATGTGAAGTAGATGAAGTGGTTATGGGTCAAGACTCACTGGGCATGGGGTTCGTGACATACAAGGGGTTGTGGTGTCTCATTCATGGGTGCCTTTGTAGAGGGTGTGCGATACCTTTTTTTTCAATGCACTTTTTCCAAGCCCATTCTCTTGCCATTCTTTGTTTCTTTCATGTTTTAAGGATGAATTGAAGGTCAATTCCTTGGTGTGGTGTCCAGATAATGACAATTTCACTCTCAAATACCTCACGAAAATGAAAAGGATGGACCGTGATAAGACACCCTTTTTCTCATCCATGCAAATAAGAGACATTACCCTGGCTTGGTGACCAGATGATGGTAATTTCATACCACTAGATACCTGTGATCATGATAGGCCAGCTCGTGATGAGACCTCCTATCCTTCAACTAATGTTTTAAGCATTCACAATCATTTATTCTTGTGGGTCCCCCTTTTCTTAAAGAGAAGCATTTCATTGTTTTCTCAAGGGATACTTGGGCAAAGCATATGGAAGGTTTATATATAGGATTTTATCTTTTTAACCAATATCAATCCCTATGGGCCTTCAACCCCTTCTTCCCATAGAATAAGGGATAACCCCTTCTTGACTCAATACACCCCAAAATCCTAAGAGACAAGGAAATGGGGGGGTTTTAGTGATGGAAAGTGGTAAGTATGGATGGGAACGATACAATGGATCTTCAAGGGAGTTTGTAGTAGCAAACCCATTCTCGAGGAAGACCACTTACTAGGGCACAATGTCAACCACCAAGGTGAAACAGGGAAAAAGGCATAATGTCCAAGCATATATAATGAAATCTAGAGAAATCTAAGATACAACATACTCAAATGGATTAAATATTGAAATGAGGCTTAGCATAATATTGACTTGTACCTCATATAGTAAGGCCCACTTCCTTCCAGAAGCAAGTTGATGTAGTGGATGTCATCTGGAAATCTGTGACCATCTGTGGTGTTGAGAGGGATCTGCATATGTGAAAAAGGATACTTCTATTCATTTAGTCTCTCAACACTCTATATATGAAACCTAAGGGCCTCAAGACATAATATCCTTAGTTATCCACAAAATGGGGATAACATCCTTTATCATTTTGTTGTGTTAATGTATTTACTTTGATGGTTGTTATGTATGTTTATGCTTCTCATGATTAAGTAAAAACTCGTTAATTTTTATGTGTTTGTAACTTGATCCTTTTACCCAAGCACATACAATTTTCACTTGCAATTTTAAAAAGAGACTTAAGCCTTTTCATTTTCAACTCATTACATATAAAGGGGCTCTTCAATCCAAGTCAAGCGACAGATTTGGATTGAACCACAATATGGAGGCAAGAGTGGAAATCAATTGTTTTGATAGGATTACGTGGTGATGAAGTTAGGGAATGGGATGGTTGCATTGTCTCTTTAATATCAAGTCATGTTTGGATTCAAGATGTAGAGGATGAGTTAATTTGGTCTCATAATCTAGCTGGAAGGAATTATACTCCAAAGTTGCGATACGAGATTTTACATGAAGGTGAAGCATTGGGGAATTCATAATGGTGGTATAAACCTACATGGAAATTCCCACTCAAGGCTATGATAACATGCGGTTGTTTCTTCGGAAAAAGGTCCTTACTTGGGACATTTTGCAGAAGAAAAGTTGGTATGAGCCCAACAATTGCTCTATATGTAAGGTCGATGACAAGACTATTCAACATTTTCTTTTATGGTGTCCTCATTCTATGCAAGTTTGGAAGAGTTGGAGACCCTTGCAAGGTTGAAAGATGTATGGGGGGTCCATCGTTGAAGAACTGCTTGAAGGCTTGGTGTGAGAATATCAATGTAAATAATTTCAAAGTTTTGCATGTCATTATTACTTGGGGAATTTGGCTCATTAAAATTGCTAGCTTCTTTGAAGACAAGGTCATTCCAACCATTCAATGTGCCTCTCGAGGTTTGAATATTTCCAGGTGCTTTAGACAAACAAAAAATGTAAAGACTCCAAGGATATTGTTGAGGAAGAAACCAACAAATCTAGAGAATGGCCATATTTCAATGGTGTTGCTCAAGAAGACCCATAGGTTAGTGGGGCTAGTGGGGCATTATATTTAAGGGATTCGCATGTTTTGAAATTTAAAGTAAGGTTGGCTAGTGGTTCAAATAATCATGCAGAACTCATGGCTCTAAACTTATCTTTGTTGCTTGCAATAGAAGAAGGTGTTGCAAAGATACAAATATTTGGTGATTCTTTGGCGGTGATCAATTGGATGTGGGGAATTTATGCCTTAGAAAAATTATTGCCAAGGCTAATTTCAAATCCATTGTAGCTACTTTTAATCAACTTTATTTTCATCATGTCTATAGGGAAAGGAATGATACGATGGATGGGTTTTCCAAGGCAGGTCTTATGTTGGAGATTGGTCAATGACACATTTGGGAAATCAAGGATGGTCACTCCTCTAAATATGAACACATATATTGTCTTTGATTTATGTTTAAGGAGTATGGAGTCACTTTTTTTTACTGTTTTCTTTGGTAAATTTTAGGTTCATATCTATGAACACTTGATGTATTTTGATGAGATTTGGTGCTCTCATGTGAGCACAATTTTGTTAAGACAGATAGTTGAACTGCAATGAGGCCTTAATGTGATTGATAGGTGAATTATAGGGATATGTATGGTGATATATGTTGGGATTTTTTATGTTCCAAAATTATTTGTACATGATTTTGTCTTGAATAGGGGGGAGCAAACCCATAATACTGCTCTATTTTGTATATATGGGAGATCATGATGAAGGACTTAAGACATGCAAATCAATAGACGAGGATTGTAATTTTGTTTTAATTGATGAAAATACTTTTTTTTTCTTTCTTTCTTGGTGGAATTTAACTAGCATTCCTTCCACCATGAATTATTAGTATTTGCACCTGAAACCTTTGCCTTTCATAACTTTGTTGGTTCACAGACAATTGGATCAACAGGTTATGAATCACTTACATCATCAAATGGATTTGAATCAAGTGCTTAAACTTGAGCTTCCATAAATAGGATCTCGCTATGGAACCAACACTACTAATAGTAGTGTAACCAGAGGTGGTAGCAGGAAAGGTGGCTAGTTAGCAAGATGCATTTGAACCTCAAATTACTCACCATCATTCAAGTAAAAAATTGACCTAGCATCCTTGTCATCACCACAAGAGCCAAATCCTGAAGCAATTGATCTATAACCAATAGACCTCGTAACCTTGAGCGATATATAAGTTAGTAGGAGCACTATCAAATGATCATAAAGGGTAATAAATTGGCTCCTTCTTAAGCTATTGGTTGAATTGCTTTGTGTAGAAAAGCATGCATCGAGAAACACAATACCATACTTATTTATTGATATCAGTAGCAATGTGTCATACAATGTCAATGTTGGATTTTGATGGCTAAATTATTCATAGTTGGACATTTTGATAGTGTAATGCAACAAAAAAAATTCAAACTTCTATAAAAAAACATAGTCAATAACAATGAATATGTTATAACATTGAGCCAAAAATGTCATTTTGACAGGTAGAGGTGCTTTTCAAATTTCAAAAAAGTATGATGCTTGTTGACATTATCCATAGGCTCTCACTTAAATTCAATGTACTGATTTTCCTTGTTCAACGATATTTATTTTATCCTTATGTGGGTTGTGGTTTAGGGGCATTTTGGAGCACTTGTGAAAGTTACTGAGAAAAAATACATGGTATTTGGGTTATGGTATTGCTATTTGTGAGACACATAACAACTATAAGACATAGATGGTTTAATGGGGGTTTAATATGCATTATCCAAAACACAATTTTTTTGGTCACCCTTTCATAATTCGACAAAATAAATCCAAATTGTTTGAATGATCTAATAAGAAATGCACCTTTTTAAGGTTACAAATTGAGTTGGAGACCCAAAAATCCTAAGGCAGTGGGGAATTGCGACCATATTGCATTTTTTAGGAAAAATGATCAATAATCGACAAATTTCAATAAGAAATGCATTAGAAATTGCATTGGAAAATGATGTGTTTTGGATAAACTTTATCCTACACAATTTATAAGGAATTACTTTCTCTAAAAGCTTTGCCAATTCGAAAGGTTGTTATTCAGATGCAATTCCTTATATTGATATGATAATATCCTCCTTTATTCTAGTAGTAATATCATCCCAATTTCAATATCATACTTTGTAACCTATCTTCTTCTTTATTGTTATTATTCTTATGTTTATTTTTGTTTTTGTTTTTTATTTTTTAAAATTAATTTTAGTTGATTATTATTTTTTCCAGACAATATATCCCAAGGGAAACATCCCAGGCACATCCCCTCATTATGAGGATGGTACCCAAGGTAAATCCTAGATTCTTCATGACACAAGTCCAAGTCAATAACTTGTGAATAGATCATATGTAGTTCATTGATAATCAGTTCACTAGGGGTTAGCATGTGTGTGAAGGGTCATATTCAACCTTGAACGAAATCAAGAAACTTCATTTTCTTGGCGAATTGGTGAAACAAAAAATAATTAGGTTGAATCCCTCGCCCTTTGTAAAGGAATTTTGATTATGAAAAGACAAGGCAAAAAATATACAACAATGGTTGGTGATCTAATGATCGACATATGCCACAAGGTCTACAAAACTCTTTCCAAGGAAACTCACATGAACAGGTTGCTCCGTCAGTTAGGATCTGATCCTAACCCCTCTCCATGGGTCACTAGCTAGTAGGATATGTTTTATATGTAATAAAGGCTGACACTAGTTAATAAGGCCTAATAAATAAATGAGAATAAGTCAATGTAATAAGACCTAATAGAAGCTTCTGCTTCAAGAAAGATCTTCCTCCAGAAGTTTCCTTAGAAGATAGAATTAGTATAAATAAGAGTAGAAGGCATTGGATATTTTTGTCTTGGATATTATTGTAATAGAGCTCTACTCAACTTGAGGTTTCCCCCTCGAAGAGGCAAGTGAACATTGTTATCGTTAATAAAGGTGCTCTTTCTGG
>CBVK0101902948.1:0-12766 GCA_900067695.1 Picea abies
TAGGTGTAGGAATAGATTCCTTTTGGGTTTTTCTTGCCTTTTCACTTTTTATTTTGAATAATTCAATTATGAAGGCACACGGGTACACAAAGAGAACCATTGTTTGAAAATTTTTAGGGAATTGTTCTTTCAATTCCTTTCTTTTTCCATTTCACGTCTGTCTTGATTAAATATTTCTTTTTCAAAACTTAGCAGCATGATGCAATGATTTCAGATATTATGAATCATTAATAAAGAGAATAGGGATTTGATCTTTAATTCACATTAGTTTTACCATGAAAAACATAGCTTACCACTGCACTTAATTGCGCTCATCCTGGTTAAGGATTTTTTCTGTGACTTTTAATAATATGGTTGGTCAAAATGATGTCTCATGCATCACTATCTTAGGAAAAGAACCAGCCTATACACAAAACTCTGAACTTTGTAGTTCTTCCTTTTGATCCTCATTCTCTATGAGAGGTTGGCCTGGTTTTTTTTTTGGTCAAATTACTTTTTAAAGTGTGATTTTTCTATTTTGATTTTGTTTGTTTTGATGTACTTCTGATTTTGAATCCCATTAATAAAATCTGATTCGGTTTGCTCTGTGTTTTTTTTTGTTTTCTTTGATCGCTTTGATTGAATTTTCTTCTAGTCTGTCTTTTTGAATCAATATATTTCTGATCAAAGAGCGATTATTGAAGGAAGCATTCATTTCAAGGCTTATGTTTTTAAAAGCAATTTGAAACAGTTCAAACAATTTCTGATGTTAAGGTTCAACTTAGATAATTGATTTGTAAGTTAGTTGAATACTATGAAATCCAAAACGCTCTTTGTTAGAGTATTACCGCTAAAATGTGTCGAAATCTTTGGGAATTACAATTATCTTTAGACTTTTTACACCATCCCTGTTCTTAAAAGATCACTTTTAAGCACTTCTCCATTCTCTAGATGATTTCTTAATTGAAATCTAAAATGTCTAAACCATGATAAAAATTCCAGTACTAAAAGAAAATAAATAGTGATCAGTAATATACCTGTCCTATAATCAATCTCCAGTATCAGCCTGCCCTCTTTGTCATTTACAAAATCTCTAAATTATATCATTATAAATGACGTAAGAGGTTTGAAAACACTTAAGTGTGGGAAATGTGTGTAAACTCGCCGAGCTACCGAACAGGCCTGCTGGCAGCTAGTAAATGCACACATGATACCAAGGCAACTTCGTCGGGGTATTGAACAGGTCTGTTGGCAGCAAAGTAATGTCGGATTTGAGAGATAGCAGGTATGTGCTTATAAGTTAACTTTCTACGTGAGTATATATCATGAATATACAACTATTGGATGTGATTAAAGTACTTGAGTGGGTTAAATGACATCCCTGTCGAGGCTATAAACACCTGCTGGCAACAATGGCTCTGCCAACAGTATTGAAGTCATTTTTATAAACATCGTTACCCTTTGATCAAAACACACTTTCAGGCTACAATCCTTAAAAGCATTTATTCTTCTTTTCTGATTATAATCGTGGTAATATTTTATAAATATGAGATAATATTAATATTATGTGATCTGAAAGAGAATTTGTTTCAAACCAGCTTAAAAACCATCTACAAGTCTTGTTATTTTTCCTTGATATGAAAGTTTGACAATTCAGAGATAACTACTTCGCCCAATGAGTTGCCATTTGTTGGAATCCCAACTACCATCTCATTTTATGTTCCTTTTCGAAACATTTTATTATCTTGTGGTCACCCTGGGAAAGTGCAATTGTCAGACTATTGGTTTTCTTAGTTTAAAGTTTGCGTTTTATATCACTTGTTGTTTCTTTTATCGATTTCTCGTGTGTGTTTTTGTGTGAATTGATGACTGATACTCTCCTTTAAATTCATGACTACAAAGCATGGATTTAATTTTCTTTCATCCAAAAGTACTAGAAGAAACTGTGTTGGTGGTTTTCCCATGCATAATTTAAATCATTTCTAGTTTCTTCTAGTTGTAATCATGAGAAATGATCTAGTAATTATCGCTATATTTAAACAAAAGATTGATTATCTCCTAGGTTAATGAAATGGCTATGTGTGAATGTTTTTAGACATATCGACCTATATCTGAGCTTAGGTTGATCGTTGCAATTAAAGAGTTGAAAATATTTGGAGAAATCTAAGGTTAATGAAATGGCTATGTGTGAATGTTTTTAGACATATCGACCTATATTTGAGCTTAGGTTGAACGTTGCAATTAAAGAGTTGAAAATCTTTGGAGAAATATAAGCGCTTAGGAAAACTCCTTACCACCATCCCCAAAAACCTATGCTATACCATATTCATTTATGATGGGCCTTCCTTATCACCGAACTTTCTGGATATTTCATAAATCATGATCACAATAGGTGAGAGTTCTCGATTTGCATTCCAGAGTTTCGTGGCAAGCAACAATAGTTACATGGGTTTTGCTATGAAGACCACACATATCCTTCGATCAGCTGGAGAAAATCAACATTCCAAGTGTGTAATGATAACAAGGTTCCTTCAGCTTATGCACATTCTGCTTGGCTCAAGGTATGGTTACCTTCCTCACTTTGAGACTAGTCGTCTTACCATGCTCAGTCTTTGTTTTGGTGGCTCTCATGAACTTGAACTCACTGCATTCTGGTTCATTCCTGCTATGGCTCCTGTAGTAGTGCAGAACCGAATGGCCTTGAGGTTCTTACATACCTGTGATTACACAACAAAGTTCAAACCCGTAATTGTATAACAGAGACATGATTTTGCGGGATGAATTCTGAGAATGTTTTTATGAATTAGACAAAACCATTAAAAACCCATCTCCAAAATGGGGTCATTTACCTTCCATGTAGGTAGTTTCTTTTGAAACAAACCGATTTCAGAGGTATGCTTCGTTTTATAAGGAGAAATTTCTCAGAAAAATCTGTTTCGTTTGAGGAATTCCATTTCCCCTTTCCTCTCTGTGGATTTGAAAGCCTGTCAGTTATTGGTCCTACCCTGAGGAATAAAAACCCCTTCTGATAGGAATAACTAGTATCCTAAAACATATTTCAGGTCCTGGGAATTATAATGGCTGTCGATCATGGGCACAAAGGTATTATTCCAACATTACATACCTGCAGATGTGTCTTGCTCAGTTTATGGCACGGGAAAAGACCCCATGTTTCAGACTACAAGTAACACCCCTCCGAGATCTGGAACAAGTATACTATGATGGTTGTTTTAATTGGATCCAAAGGTATTACCAGGACATCCCTTATCTACAGGATCAACTAAATCAAGTAGTGGCTTGAAACTTAGTTTTGGAAAAGGAAAATGAGGATCTGAGAGCTAGCCTCTGATCGAATTCTCCTAGGGCCAACAAATGTTTCAGGGGGTCATGAGATGTTATCATAAAAGATTCCACTAGTTTCAACGCTGTTGTAAATTCAAAATTGTCTCATGTTTCCTTTTCAAAGTTTTAATTGGTAAACACTCTTCTTGGAATTCACGTTTGGATTGTTTAAATGATAACTAAATTTGTTTCTATTTGGTTTTATTTAGACTAACTACAGAATCATAGATTCTATAGCTTGTCTTTTAATTTATTTATTTGATTGTTTTCTAATTTAGATTTCATTTTTCTCTTTTCTCAGGTGTACAACAGATCAATGTGAAAAGGTTTAAGGAACGAGTTAATAGTTGGGAATACAACAAACTTGCAATTTCGTTTTTGAGAAACAGTTTCAAGAAGATTTGAATAATGTAACTATTTTGAATAGTTGTCTCAATAGACCTATCTTTATGGTTATTTTTTAGTAAATGCTTTATCAAAATAGATATGTCTCTATCTTGTATGATATGAGAAACAAACTATGAATTTGGTTTAAATAGTAGTGCTTGCCCTGGAATAAGGGGTAATTATTTTTGGACATGATGATGGACTTATCATTTTGAGAATATATGGGATGAAATTTACTTTTTTTCTTTAGTCCTTCTGTAGACTGTGCAATGTGACTATTGTTTCTCATATAATTTCTGGAAAACTTGTATTGAATTAGCTTTAGACTATTCTACATGTATCTTTTCATGTTGTGCTTACTTTTACCTGGTTCATTATACATTGGTTCTTTTAATATCTGTGACTAATCGTCTATCTATACATTTTGAGTTTACATCAAATGTTGGGTTTTTGATATTACCATTTGCCAAGGATTGGAGTTGATTTCGTTTTCATCTTTTGGACAATTTAAAGTCACATGAATGAAAATCTATTTGTCTTTCTGTTATCATTGATTGTTTTCAAAATATAGAGAATTTCCTTGAGTTTCTTCAAGAAATATCATTCTTGCTTCTTGTCATAGATTTATACTTGACAACAGGTTGAGTAGAGCTTACACAACGCAGAAATACGAATATAGCTTAGTACCTTTTCATTACTGCCGATCAACATTAGGTTAGTTAGTTTCCATTTTATTAGATTTATTTAATTTGCGAATGAGTAACGATTAAATCATTAAAACTTTAATGCTTTGTTCATTATTGTTATATCATTTCTAATCTTATTCGTTCATTATTTGTTATTTTTTTATTCATAGTGAAAGAACAATTTCCTTTATTTTTGTATCTTATTCATAAGTTCAAACCATCATTTTCATGAGGCTTTATTTAAACCTTGTAATGATATATATCTATTGTATATAATACTACTATTAGCTAAGTAATCATATTAGTGTGTCAACTGATAGTATTATACTTTTAGTCGGTTTTACCTTTTTTTTTAGTTATTTTAGAGTATTAGTTGGCTAACAGAGCCATAAAACCCATCAGGGTAGATTAGTCCAAACGACTTGTGTTAAATAGACAACCCCAGACCAAATCTTCCCTCTCATTGATGGTGTGTCATAAACGCCCGCCATCACACTGATATCCATCGAGATGATACACCGTTAGGTCTTTGGGCCGAAGTGCCAATAGGCACTAAAATGACACCATCGATATCCATCAAGGCGATACACTATCGAGTCGTTAGCCAAAGTGCCTATAGGAACTATAACACCACCATCGATATCCATATGGCCAATGGGATGGAATGGATATCGAGAAAAATGGATGGTCTACATTCACCGAGACCACCGATTAACCATTCATATTAACTCCCAACACTTAGTCAAATTATTTTTTCCCATTCCCTTAATATTTTAGATCCCACCTGTACCAGACTGCCACATGGAATTCACTCATTTTCCCACCTTCACTGATGTTCTCCGATGACAGGGATCTACTTGAAACTCAACCATAGGCTACGAGGATGGGAAGTCCCATCCCTTACCTTTTTACTTCCGGTGCACAAATTTCACGTTCGCTATATTACATAGTGGAGGATCATATAGATCAACAACCCAAATTAAAATAAAGATTAAAGATGTATGGGGGTCAACAAAATTCTTAACCCCAAAATACTTGACAGCTTGGGAATGATCCAATCTGATGGCTTGAATAAACTTCAGGCTTAAATATGCTTGACCGATAAATATACCACTTAACCCTGAAGGACCCAATGGCACATTGATGGTCCAATCTAATGGCCTAGAGCATATTTAGGATTAAATATACTCAGTTGGTAATATGTCTCTCCATCCCAAATGCACCCTAAGATGACACCTGCCATCCTCTGCGCATTCCAACGACTGTCATTGTGGCCCTACTGACATGAAATATGACATGAAAACTAATGTGGAATTTGAAACAACAAGAAAACATGGAATTGATGATGTGGCATCCAAAATCGTTCTTTTCAATAAAATTCATTTTTGAGAAATCTGGATCTCCAAATTTTTTGATGGTCCCAGTTCCCTTCGTAGTTCTGCGATCCACACTCCGACACCACAAACCTACCATCATGGATCTATTGACAAGACATATGCTGATGTGGCACCTTGACATGACATGCTAGTGTGGTATTGCTGACATGGCATCCAACTTTTTCAATATAGCACATTTTTAAGAACTTTCAGATTTATGGATTTTTGGATGGTCCCAATTCCACTTCATGGTTTCACCATCCAGCCTCCGAATATTAGATGTATGATTTGTTATCACATATGGTTCCACACGTACATCTAATTGACCACCATTTTTCATCTGACTACCACCTGTCACCCCCACGTCACCCTTGATGTCATCTATACAAAAAATCCTCAAATTTTCCATAATTTAGATTTTTTCAAAAGAAAATTCTAAAATTAAATTTTCTTTTCTTGGCCACCATGGAAGCTCTATAAATTATATTTCCACAACCCCTTTACACTCTGTGCAGCCAATATGAACACTAACTATAAATTCGACACTAATGCATCGATTTCTCACTTCATTCCATTACATAATTGGGGATTTTTTCCTAATTGTGCTCAATTCACCATGATTGCTCTACAATTCCACTATTGCGTGATTTCTCTAGCCCCTGCAAGATCCATGTTGAACTTGTCACTTTGATATTGGAATGTAATGTACCCAGGACTTGACTTGGGCCACGCTACACAATACTACTCTCCTAACCCTGAAAAAATTCCTTTGATACCATCATAAACTATGCCCAACAGGGTTTTGATAGAACTTTGTATAGATATGTCGTGCATAGGATACAATTTTGCCAATTAATTACTATCATCCACCCATGCATATTCATATACATTCATAATTAATTATCCAGGGCATTCATGAGTAAAATTTTCATTATACATATAATTAACACAATGGAAAATAAACACAATTCACACACATTTATGCATAGTAGTGAAAGCATAATAATCATGGAACTTATCTTTTATAGAAGCACCAACTAGTTGCAGACCTCGGAATTTCCTCCTATCCTTAGACACTTTTGTTCTAGCTCTCAAAAGCAGGTCACCCTCAAGCTAGGGCTATGATTCCACCAGGGTAAAGGCACTCAGATAGGGAAACTAAGGTCCAACAACACACAACTCAAAGCAAGGTCAATGGCACAAAATCCAGTAGTAGTTCCACCTCACAACCTCTTGTTCCCCACAACCTATCCAATCCAATGATATTTTCCCCCTTCTCTACCAATTCATTCCTTTGGGTTGTCCCACTTCCCTTCCAGGTCTTTAGCAACATGTCGACCAGGAAGTCTCAGAGATCTATGGCACTAGGAACACAAAGATGCTCTCAAGGATCTTACATGAACCTAATATGACAACACATAGGGAAACCTATTCCTAAAAATCCCCCTCTCTGGTCTCAGCCTTTCCCAAGGAAATCCATTGAGAAAAATACTACCCAATCCACCTAGGATTTTCAGGTTCACAGGGTTTCAACTCACTCCTAAATCCATGGTTCGAATTCTTCCCTCTAGATTGAACTATCCAATTCTCCCCATTTCCCCTCTCTAAACCAAGTGATCATGATAGAGTATCCATTTCCACTAAAAATCCACATTATAAACACATTATATTTTCATGACATTTTTCATACCAAAAACTCCACATTATAAACACATTATATTTTCATGACATTTTTCATACCAAAAACTCCCTTGATTCCACTTGGTAATTCGTTTCCCTCCGCTAGGAACTTAGGATATTAAAAAACACAAACTTAGGCTTGAAATTTTAGGAATATTTTATTAAATTCCATGGCTTAGCCCTTTATATTAATCCCTTCTTAGAAGCCATTATCTCCCTTTCTCTCTCATGGAATCCTATCCCCCCATACTCATCTATCCAAGGTTTACATAAATGATGTATTCTATTAATATACATAGTGATATTACAATTTACAAAGCTTGGCTCACCGACCACAACATACAAGATCACCGACCTAATATCACATAGGCACCCTGGCCTAACATTCATACAAAGAAGGCACTCTGGCCCAAAACCATCTTGGTTGCCAACCTATATGAACATGTATGCATACATATATATAATTTCCACTTGGGGGTATTACAATTCTCATGGGATTTGAAATTAAACATTAGAAACATGGCCCAATAAATTGAAAATACAAGCTAACTATCCATGCATTGGAACATGAAGTGACTCGTTAGAAATGAAACATGACCAGTCTTGTAGAGTTTAAATTTTGTGCCTTAGAGTAGGATGAATATGACATGACCCAAAATAAAATGTACATGATCCTCAAGGAGTTACAAGACATGTCCATGAAATTCCTTACATTCTTGGACAAAGTTAAGGATAAAAAAGTATTTCTTTATGGATTCCATCTCATCATGGATGAACTAAATAAATGGCAGGTATAAGAAAATAACACACCAAAAGATTTTCTAAGGATGACTTAAAAATAAAATTAGTGGAACTACATTGTGTTATCAAGTTTCCAAACACCTTGTGCGATGCTAGAGAAGGACATTACTACTTCAATAGACAATTGCAAGTTTCTACACTTGGTTTATGAAAAGGTCATGGAATGTTGCCATCTACCATTGCCAGGGGGTATGGGTGCACCCAAACTATAGAAAAAACTTTGAGAGAATTTGATCTAGTTGGATATTGGTGGCCACCCATGTATTCAACTGGCTTAAATCCCAATTAGCATTTTGGCAGTTTTTTTTCCTAGTTTTTTAGGTCCTAAACTTCCGAGGCCGTTTTGAGGCCCTAAACGACATTTTTTGGGCCCGCCATAGTCACATTGTAGGATTTAGACTAAGTATGATAGAAACATGTGTATTCCTCGGATAGTTCTTTCCAACGAGCTATCATGCACCTAAAATGAAGATTGTATGCAAAAGTTACGACCCCGGGAACTTGATGTACCAACTTACCCCATCGGGGCCCAAATGACTTTTGGTGCTTCATATCCTAGGGTTAGGTTTTTGGATGTTTAGGGTTTTATGATTTATTATTTATGTTTAAAAAGGCCTTTGGATCCTCATTATAACCAACTTCTTGCGAATGAGCGTAGCTGATATATATCTTCTTAGAGATAAGCTACCACCATTCTAGCTAGCTTGTGTGATTTTGCATTTTATAGTCTTTTGTATTTCAAACAATTATTAATAGAATCTAAGCTTTACTATATTATTGTGTTCCTTTCCATATCTTTGTGTAATTCTTTGTTATATATTTTTTATATCTATGCCTTCATATCATTCCTAAAATAATTCAGATCAGTGGTATCAGAGTGGTCTACTCCTTGTCGTCCTTAGTGCATGTCCTTGACGAGGTCGGGTTATAGAGAGTTGGGTCTTGAGCTTGTATCTCTTAAGGAAAACCACTCTCACACGCCCAAACAACCTTCCATGGTGGAAGAAAAGAGGGATGAAGGGATATGATATCCTTTCAAACCGTTGCTCGAGGAATCCCTCGCGCGATAGGGGAACAAGATGATGGATAATTTTGCCTAGATCCTTTGATGAATGTCGACAACATTGAAGGCACCTTCATCCAACAATCAATTCGGAGGTGTGACACCATTCAAGGTACATGTTAACTTTGATATTCATTTATTTGAAGGATATATAGATGCCGATGCTTTGGAAAAATGGTTAAATCTGCTAGACAGTTATTTCTGTGTCCACAATTTTTCCAACAATGAAAAGATCACCTTCATGCTCCTTAAGGCCCTTCCCCATGTCAGATATTGGTGGGAGATTTACTATGAGAAACATGCCGAGGATGAGCCTAGAATTTTTTGGCTAGGACCCACTTGGGTGGATTTTGTTTATGCCCTCAAGGAACAATATTACCCTATTGGAAGTTATGATGACCAATACACGAGATGGACCACACTATGCTAAGAGAGGGGATAAATGGTGTCGAAATTCAAAAATACTTTCCATACATTGCACACCAATCTGGGTATCAAAGAATCCGAGTGACATATGGTTCCTAAAATACCATGGGGTTTTTCACAACTACATCCAAATTGAAATGGAAATTATGGACATCTCGTCATTGGGAGCCGCTTATCGATATTCTGTCCAAATTGAGTAGAAATTCAAGCAGAAGAACAAGAGGGAGTTTGGGTATTCAAATATGCAACAACCAAAGTATAGTAAGGGTGTCCCTAACTCCTAGGACAAAGGATAAAGCAAGGATGGCCAACCCCAGGATAACCGACCCAAGACACCAACAAATAAGGGTAGTGGGAAGTCAAAGAAGGACACTGGAAAATGGTGCGAGTTCCATAAAATCCCTTGGTACAATACTGATAAATGTTTCTCTAGAAAATCATTGTTGGCTGAGACAAAATCCCCGAGGTTAGCTGCTGACTTAGACTTTGATTCCAAGATAGAAAATGGAAGATAGATCATTGATGTAGAACCTAGTGTCACTATCACTACCACAAAAGTCCATCCAAAGGAACCAGAGGAGCCTGAAGAAGGGGAGCATCTTTTCCACTTACATATGTGGGTGAAGGAAACACCACTCCATTTCATTATTGAAATAGGTAGATAGAAAAAATTGATCTCAATATAGGTTGTCAAGAGGTTGAACTTGACAACGCCAGAGCATCCTCAACCATACACCATTGTTTGGCTCAGTCATGGATGAGACATCCACGTCAGCCAACAATGTCACCTGTACTACCACATCAAAACCTTCAAATACGAGGTATTGTGTGATGTTGCTCCACTTGAAGTTTGTGATTTTTTTCTAGGAAAACCATATATGTGGAAATGTCATGTTGTTTATGAATCTAGCCTCTAGGCCCTGTAGTGTCATTATTACTTCGGGATATCAACTCTATAGGGTACCAGAGGCAGTCCTAAATAAAACGGTCTCTTTGATCTATGCGAAGTAGTGCAAAAAGTTAGTTTCTCAGATCGAGAGATTTGTCCTCTATATGGTTTGATCGGAAGGTGAACGAAATGTCACTGCAACTGCCAAAACCTCTGCATAGGGTCTCTCTTCCCAACAACAACAGGTGAATGGAATAGTCAAGGAGTATAAATAAATATTCACCTCGCCTATTGGGGTGCATGTGCACTGTCAGGTAAAACACCCAATTGATTTAAAACTTGGTTCTCCTCTACCTAACAACCATGTATACAGGTGTTCTATTCTGGATAATGAAGAAATCAAACTCCATATCCAAGAGCTAATTTTGAAGGCCCACATCAGACCCAACTCCTCACCTTGCGGGAGTCCAATTGTTCTAGTATAGAAGAAGGATGAGACATGGAAAATTTGTATTGATTATAGAGCCCTAAATAAGATCATAGTCAAGAACCGATACCCAATTCCCCAGATTGATGATCTTCTCGATCAACTCAAGGGAGCCAATTTTTCAGTAAAATTGATCTGAATTCAGGTTACCACCAGGTGCCGATTGAGAAAACTAATGTGTGGAAGAAAACCTTCAAGTCCAAAGAAGGCCTCTTTGAGTGGATGGTCATGCCTTCCAGTTTGAATAATGCCTCAAACACATTCATTTGGATGATGGATGATATCAGTCATGACCATTCACAAACTCCTTTGTGGTTTTATATTTGGATGACATCCTCATATTCAACAAAACTTGGGAGGAACATTTGGAGCATATTCAACAGGTATTGGGCAACAAAACTTGGGAGGAACATTTGGAGCATATTCAACAGGTATTGGGCACCTTGCGACAACACAAGTTATATGCCAACTTGGAGAAGTGTTCCTTTGGCATGCAAAGAATTCAATATTTGGGATACATCATGGATGAGTAGGGTGTACATGTGTATCCAACCAAGATACAAGTCATTTGTGATTGTTCGACCCCGAAAACAATGACCAAGCTCCACAACTTCTTGGGCCTTGCTAACTTCTACCAGTGGTTTATGTTAGGGTTCTCTCATATCACTTGGGCCCTAAGCCAAGTGACCAAGGGAGGCACACAGGCCAAGTTTGTGTGGTCTGTGCTCCAACAAAAAACATTCAAGGATCTTAAATCCCGCCTCTGCTCAACACCAGTCCTCATTCTGCCCCATTTCATATTGAGACAGATGCTTCATATTATTCTATCGGTTCAGTACTCATTCAACATGGGAATCAAGTAGCCTATCATAGTGAAAATCTATCTGATGTTGTTTGAAGATACCCCACCTATCATGAAAAATAGATGTACTCCATTGTGCATGCATGTCGATAGTGGAAGCATTATATNNNNGAGATGTACTCCATTATGCAGGCATGTCGATAGTGGAAGCATTATATTCTGGGGAAGGAAATGATCATCCACATTGATCACAACCCTTTTCAATTCATGTAGACACAAGGAAATTTACAAAATGACCGTCATCAAAAGTGGTCCACGTACTTGCAAAAATTCCACTTGAATATCAAGTACAAGAAGGGTAGCACAACCATGTTGTAGATTTCCTCAGTCGACCCTCGATGGCAGAGCTAACCACAATTCTCAAATCTCGTGGACATGATACATTTGTATGGCCACAATTATACAATAATGAATTTGAATTTGCTACTTCCTATCATACATTGAGCACAGAAAAAATAGTTCCCAACTTTCATCTCTAGGATGGGTTATTATTCCATCTGAGCCACCTCTGTGTTCCTTTAAGTGAGCGTGCAAAGGTGATCTAGGAAGCTGAATACATTCGGGAAGCGATCCATTTTGGTGTAGAAAATATAGTGGTAGTATTGAAAAAGCACTTTTATTGGCCAAAGCTTTGACAAGATATTCACAAGTACATCAGATATTGCACTGCCTGTGCCATTTCCAATCCTGCCATAAAGAAATAGGGGCTATACACCCCTCTTCCTACTCCATATATGCCTTGGGAGTCCATCTCCATGGACTACATGTCCGGTCTGCCTTCAACCAAG
>CBVK0101902965.1:0-12638 GCA_900067695.1 Picea abies
AAAATAAGGTGGAAACAATTAAGACCCCAGGTCTTTTACAACCATTATCCATCCCAAGTTAGTGTGACACAGGCGGTCCTGCTACCCTACTACAACTCCTCGCCCACTCACAGGATCATTCAAAAATCCCTCTCTACTAAGCCGAAGCAGCTCCTTGGATTCCCTCAGGAATCACTGTTAAAATCTGACCCACAGGTCTTCTCTTTCCCTGTCACGGCCTTCTGGACGACCATGAATGAATTCCCCATAGGAATGTAATATCAGGTTTTTTGGGGTTTCGGACTTCCTGCTGTCAAGAGTCCCTGTACTCTTCAATCCCCGATCACCGATGAGCTCCCTTCCGACCGTAGCCCCCCCTGGCTATGTCCTATAGTACACACAACCTTCTCACATACAACCACAGCCTTATGTCTTATCCTTGCGTCGGGGTTTCAGGCCTTTCCATGCCAAAATATAATGGCCTTTCGGATTTGTGATCCTTCAATTCCCGACGCGCTCCAACTTCTGCTAGCCCCTTGTGCTAGTCTTTTGGTCCGCGTGACCTCCCTTCTATATGACCGCATTCATACCACCTATCGGGGCTTCAGACTTTTCAATGTCCTGATGCACTCGTCCTCAGGACTCGCGATTCCTCGAATCCCGATGCGCCCTTCATGCGTTATCCCTCCTGGCTAGCTCCTAGCCAATATGACCACTAACTAACAAGACCGCAGCATTGTCTCCCATTGGGGATATGGGGTTTCAAATGTCAAAATGAAATTGTTCATGGGATTCCCGATCCCTCGAATCTCGACTCTCTAGTTTACTGACAGCTGGTCCTCACGATGGCACTGTCCTCCTTCTCTGATGTGCTGATAGCTGGCTCCCACTCAATAGATATTTCCATCTTTCTGAGATGTTGATAACTAGCTCCCACTCATCGAGGTTTCATGGTTTGAGATTCCAAAATGCCAAAACTGCTTGTCATCAAGATCCCTGATATCTCGATGACAAAAACACCAATCAAAACTTCCTGTTAGGATTTTCCCTGATGGCGCAGATCATTGCGACGCATCCTCTCCAAATGGACGGTCTCAATCTCTCCTAGATTTTGAGACTTTCATTGTCCCAACTTTCTTTTCGTCAGGAACTTCGATTTCCTGATGTTGAATATCCCGAGTCTCTTCGGATTCCTAACACCTGTTTTCCTGAATGAATGACTCAGATTATGTTGGGGTTTTCACCTTGGACTTCCCCGATATCTTTTCCACGGGAATGCCAATTTCCTGATGACTGCTATCCCGATGGCTACGCCTCATGCAACTCCTATCTAATTTGATGGCTGATGGGAAATTTGCTCCAGATCTGACGGCCCAAATCCTTCCTTCTTGTACACTTCTCCAGAGGTTAAACTCTAAACACCTTCAACTGATCCAATGGCTGACGGGTATCCAAGGGAGATCTGATGGCTGATGGTCTCCTCCTTCTGTAGGATCCTCCTGAGCTCCTCCTGGCACGTGAACACCAATGGTCTAGATCTAATTCTCAACCGATCTGACGGTTGTTGTTGCTCTCTCCTAAGCTTCCTGTGCTTTCTTCTGGAGCTTGGAAGAATTTTAGTCTTTCAAAGGCCTAGACCTTTGCCTTCTCCCTCTTCCTCTGTGAACTCCAAGTTCTGAGCTTCGCCAATGCATGTGAAAACACTAACTCCTCATGAGTTCGTGTCTTTGAATCCTTGGAGGGTTCTTCAACTTTTTCACTCCTGCAGAGTCTTCTCATGCACATGATGTTGCTATCTCTTCTGAGCTTCCAAAACCACTCAGACCCCTTGAGGGATTTTGTCTTTCTTTTATTCTCCCATAGATGGAGAATAAAATGCCTGCCTGGCTTCCTGCTCAAGCAACCTCTTACTGAGTCTTTCTAGGTGTTTAGCAACCCAGTGAAGATCCCTCGGTGGATACTTCCTCAAATTATAGAACTCAAAGAGTTCTCTTCTTCTTGTGCCTATCTGCACACAGACTCAAATTCCCACCTGGCAGACTGTCTTTTCTTCAAAACTTCCAGCAGTTCTATCCTCTTGTGCACTTATGCACTTGCTCAATTCCCACCTGGCAGAGCTCTCAGAATCCTCAGTGATTCTGTTTTCTTTGAACTCACAGCAGAGTTCCTTCCTCTATTCACTCCTTGCATCGACTCAATGTCCACCTGGTAGAGCTTCCTCAATTGCACCACTGTGCATATGCTCAATGCCCACTTGGTAGAGCTCTACAGAATTTACAGCAGAATTTTGTCTGCAACTGTGTCTCTCATACACAGCCTTGCCTCCAAGGTATTTAGCAACCTTCAGGTCTTCCTCCTGATTTGTTGATTTCATCTCTTGTGCCTCAGCACACCTTTGTCTGAACCCCGCAGTGTTCAGAAGTGCATCCATGCACCGGTATTCAGAGTCCACAACACTCTGTCACACCCTCCTGGCATGAAACCTCAAAGACCCTCAACTGAAATCACACAAACTCCCTGCAAATGAAAATCTAACACACATACATTCATAGCATATGAAAGAACACACACAAACATCCATATAACATAGAACACGTGCAGGAAAAACTGCTTCTGTATTAAATTAAAATTGGCAAATGCCTGTATTTACAAAGGTTTTCTCGAGCTCTCTCTGGCTCTTCTCAACTCAACCTCCCACTCATATAGATTCTCATCTAACTATCAAAATGAGATCTGAAAATCTCTTTTACCTGAGGGGGCTCTTAGAGCGCTTCCCTCCAGATCTACCTATCCTATTCAATTACAATAAATGGTTGTCTAGTCCAAAATTTGGATCTAGATCTCAGCCAATCTATCATTAAATCCATTCTACCTATGCTTGCACAAAAGAATGGATTCTATGGCTCACCATCCTACAACATTTAATTACATTCAATTTCAAATTCAAATGAGGTTGCGCCTCTCTCTTTAGCTTTGAATGCATACATGATGACGCGGCTGGCTGGCTGGCTAGTTGTCGTGGAGAGATGCTCCTACATCAAACTCCTCAGTTGAAAAATCATGAGCTCCTGCTCATGCACTTCCCCTCTAAGCTGTTGGAATCCTCCTAGATCCCAAATCATCCTTTGGAGCTATTCATCTGCTCCAACTCATTGCTACTACTTTTGTGCTGCTACTGCTACTTCCTTCCTTCTGCTCAGCTGCTCCTCGCTGGCAGTCTCTGCTGACCTCAACATCAGCTCCATGATCTCCTCGATCACTGCATCCAGCTGCTCCAGTGGCTATCCCTTTTCTTGCAGTCTCCTCAGCTGCAAAATTTTTTTGCACATGAGAAGATCACCATGATCTCCCATGCCTCCTTCATCAGTTTCCAACTTCACCTATTGGATGTGCATGCCCTGCACTTTCACCCTTCTCTCCAAGGCTTCAATCTATTCATACAGATCAACAAAGAAAATGTTGTCTGCCCCTTCTTCCTCTGCTTCTGCAACCACCCCTGTTGCAGTCTTTTCAGCTTCCTGGTTGAAAATATTTAGCCATTCCTCAGAATGCTCATTCTCCTTTCCTTCTTCTGTTGTCAACTTCAGTGCTACAACTTCTTCAGCTTCTTGGATGAATATGTTGAGACATTCCTCAGAATGATCCTCTTCTTCTTCTTCTTGGGAAGCTTCCAAAGTCTGCTCCAATTCTTCTTCTTTCCTGACAGTCATCGTCAGTTGTGATTGTTCTGTTGTTGCACCATCTACAACACAAATTTCTTCTTCCTCCTAGGAACATGGTAGGAATACTCCAAATCCCCCAATCATTAGAATATCATCCTGATATTCCTCCTCTTCTGTCAGCTACACCTACTGATATAAATTCATCTTTGAATTTATGAGACCCTCAGACAGTCTCATCTTCTCTTTCAACTTCTCAGGCCGATCAAAGTTCACCTGCTCACCCTTGCCCACCTGGCAATATGGGATGTCTCTGCTACCTTCTTGGCAGACTATGAGATCAATCGATCCCATTGTCATCAGCACTCCTTGTTGAATCGAACTCACCTCCAAGTCCATGAGACTTTCAGATAGCCTCAAATTTTCATCTCTACCCACCTAGCAATTTGAGATGCTTCCACTGCCCTCCTGGCAGTCTTCGAGATCCTGCAGTGACCTCTTATCATTTCCCAACTGGCAATGTGAAATTCTCTGGTTGTCCTCCTGACAGTCTGTGAGACCTTGCATTGATATCAACTCTATTCCCTTTCCCACCTGGCAATCTGGAAACCTTCTACTACCTTCCTGGCAGTGCTTGAGATCATCAGCTGATCCCAATTCATTCTCCTCATCGAGAAATTTTCTAGTTTCTGGCTCACATACCTGAACCACCTCCTTATCCTGTCGCAACTTCAATTCGAGCCTCACTATTTCTCTATTTATATATGTGATCTCTTCATCTATATCTTTTTGGCTCCATAGCTCTCTCCTCCCAGCATACCTACGACCTTCATTAGCCATGTTGTTGCCTCTGTTTTCCCTCCTAGCAAACCTGTTGTTGTCACTCCGCATCCTGAGTGTTTCCAGCTTCATCCTACAGTCTCCCTGACTATCTTCTCGATTGCTGCCTACCTACAAACAATCCTTACAGAGTCCTCAGCAACTCTGTCTTCCTCCCTCTGCTTGAAATATACAAACATAGTTCTAGCTCTGATACCACTTGATGTGTGTATCAGATTGCTTTCCTCCTCTACCTCTTCCTGCCTGAAATATACAGACAAGAACTTGCTATGATACCACTTGACACAGGTGATCCTGCTACCCTACTACAACTCCTCGCCCACTCACAGGATTTTTCAAAAATCCCTCTCTACTGAGCCAAAGTGGCTCCTTGGATTCCCTCGGGAATCACTGTGTTAGCGATATTTCTTGTAAGGAGGGTTAGAATGCAAAAGAATGGGTTAAAAACCCACTCGTCCTAATTTCGGAATGCAAGCACGCCTGCGGTAAATGGCAGGTGGATCTGGACGGCAGAGAGCAATGCACCCAGATCAACGGTGTATGGGCGATTCTGGACCCCCCCTGCCTTTCTACCTTTAAGTGAAGGGGGGGTCTGGAATCCAGGGTGCATCTCTTTGATGGCTGAGATCGAGGCGCCCGGATCAATGGCAGGTGAGGTGATTCTATTGAAGCGGTTGGTGGTGGTTAGACATCGTCTCCGCCATAATGGGAAAGTTCGGCGACGAATTAAAGGTGCGTTGATTCACCTACAGAGCTGTCAGAAGTTCGATTGCGTCCGCCGAAGGTGCACGATCATTCAAAGATTGCAGGTGCAGGTTGTCAGAGGCCATGTAGATGCAAAGATTTTAATGTAGTGTCTTGATTTTGTTGTTGTTGGTGTTTTGAGTATATGTAGGCGTTTTCGCCATCTTTGTATCTAGTGATGGTAGAGCAAAGCTCCCAACTGTAAAGTTTCAACAACCATTCTGGTTTCCTGGTCATGCATCTGTGTTTGAGATTTCTTGTTTTATGACAAATAGTTTTCCTTTTCCATCTATGTTTTGTCTCGTGCCAGAGAGTTCATGATCGAATGCTTCGTATGAATTAGCACAGTATGTTACGATAAAGGATTTATTGTTGCATTGTTGTTTTCTCTAGTTTCCTGCATTTGGGTTTAAGAAGATCTTGCGTTCAGATGCCTTCTCTCACAGTCTGTTAGAATCCGGATGTTTGAATAGTCCCATGCACTCTTCTCATGCAAAGTCTTCCACCTACTCACCCTTTTTACAACTCACTGTTTGAAGTTTATCTAAGACCTCACTCTCTCATGCATGTTGGGCCTAGTCTCAAAGTCAAGACGATATTGTTTTGAGTTTTCCTCCATTTTATCAACCCCTTAAAAAAATCGTGACATTAGACTGATGGGTGTCAGGCTCAGCTCCTGCAAGCAATCCAGGAGTGACTTCTGACACTAACATTTCTAGCGTCGTTGCCAGGGACGAAGTTGAATATTTTCCTCGGGATTGAATGACAATGATCAACTGATTCTGAAGGTGCATCAGATATCAGAACTATTGAGATTACTACTATGCACCTGGCGACTCCATTGTGATGACTCCACTGTGGTGAACCTATTTGGTTAGTTGTGCCTTCCAGTGGTAGACACACGTGGTCTCATCCTCAGCTGCCTCTGGCCACACCTGAAGAAAATCTGGAGGTGATCATCAGAAAATGGAATACCTCTCAAGGAGAAAGTTCCACCTCTCAAACAGGTATTTCCCCACCTCCTGCTGTAAAAACTCCATTTTCTTGTTTTCATCTTCCTGGCCGTCCTTTCTCTGAAGTTTCCCATTTTTTGAACTTCGGGAGCATTCCTGCTGAGTTTTATCCTCCTGGTCTGGTACCAGAAAGAGAGATTCTTGTCACTCCCCCTTCCCTGGAAGTTGTTCCTCAGTATAGACCTCAGGCCTCATAAGGTCTCACCACCCCTCCTATTATTACTACTACTACACAGAGAGGAACGTCTGACCATTCAAGTCCCTTTACTCTTTCTCTGCTTTCTCCGTTGTCTCCTTCAAGCCCCTCTTTTCCAACATCTCCCATTCACACTCCTTTTCCTCCAAGCTCTCCTTTACCTAATAGTCCTATGGCTGGTGCTAATCCCCCTCTGAATAGAATGGACACCATAGTTGCTGCCAGATATGCGCCCTTAATCCTACCTCATCCCATGAGCCCTCTCCCTACTAGAGACTATTTGAAATACATGCCTAAGTTCACTGGAGAAGGGAACATAACTGCGGAAGAGCACTTGGCTGCTTTTTACAGTTATGCAGACAATTTGAACATTGAAAGTGAAGATGTCTGGATGAGAGTCTTTTTCCAAAGCTTGGATGGCGATGTAAGGAAATGGTTTAGAGGATTGGCCCCCGGTTCTATTGCTAGGATTGAAGCCCTGGATAGTGTTTTCCTGAGGCAGTGGGGGGACATAAAAGACTTCGTGTATTACATGACAGAGTTTGGGTCTTTGAAGAAAGTAGATGGAGAATATGTCTCTGACTTCTCCAAAAGATTCAATAAAATGTATAACAAGATCCCTGCAGAGATAAAACCCTCAGAAGCCTCTGCCCAAATTTCCTATGCTGGTGCATTTGACCTCGATTTCTGTCTTTTATTAAGAGAAAGAAGAGCCACCTCCTTATCTCAAATGCAAGATGCAGCTATAGAAGTGGAATCCAACATATTAGCAGCTGACAGACTGAGGAGCAAGGCCAATGCAGATAGAAGGAAGGGAAAATCTGAAGCCTCTACTTCTAGCCCATCGATACCTCACACTCAAGTAGATGAACTGACCCAGATGATGAAGTCTCTGTCTGCAGAGATGGAGAGACTGAAGGTGGAAAGGAAGAAAATAAACAAGGGCCCTCAGAGTACCGAGAACAAAGGGGGTTTCAGAAGGACAAATAATTATGCTCCCCCAACTATGTATAGAGAGAGAGGAAGAGACAGGGACGACCAAAGAATTCAGGCTCCTTTTCAGAACAATTTTGTGGCCGATGAAGAAGAAGGGGAAACAGACGAGCCTGAGCCTAAAATCCACTACTTAGAAGTCACTCCTCCTTTCCCACATCTGACTCAATCAGCATATGAGGAGTCTCTCATGGATAGTTAGCTAAATGAGTTGAGCAAAGGAGACAAGGCTAGTGGTAACCGAGGCAGGTATAACCTGAGGTCCGATAAAAAGGCAGCATCACCTAACATTCCCGAGCAGTCTACTAGAGCAAAGAAACCTGTTGATGAAGTAGCAGACAACCACAGAGGTAAGAAGGCTCAACCCCTCTCTCCCATTGTCCACCATCATGTCCCTGAAATAAGAGAAATTACAAATCTTGCATCTTCTTTCAATTTCGAGCATGAAATTCAAAAGATCAGAATCCCTGTGCCCCTCACCGAGCTAATCAAACATGAAGAATTCAAGAAGCGCTTCACTGAACATTTGAAATATGAAGCCGTATGCCCTCCCACAGACTCCATAAACCTCCAAGATGAAAGGCCAGTAGTTGTCCTAGGCCCCATGGTAGAAGATAGAGATGACTCATCCCCCACTTTCTACACATCCCTGAACATACATGATAAAGTGTTGCACAATTGCTTAATGGACTCAGGGGCCTCTCACAACCTCATGCCCAAAATTTTCATGGAAGAGCTAGGGCTTGAAGTCACCCGAACCTATCACGACCTCTATTCTTTCGACTCCAGGAGGGTGCAATGTTTGGGAGTCATCAAGGACCTGGTAGTTTCTTTGTTTCAGCTGCCCATGAAGAGTATGATCATGGATATTGTGGTAGCTGATGTTCCCCCCAAGTTTGGCATACTGTTGTCAAGGTATTGGATTAAGAGACTTGGAGGGACGTTACAGATGGATCTCACATATGCCACCATTCCAGTCTTTGGAGGGGAACATAGGAGATTGTACAGAGAAGCCCAACTAGCCTACATAGTCAGTGATGAAGTGAACCCCACCAATCACCCCATCTTTGCACTGGACACTGACTTAGGGTCAAGTTTGTTACAGGTCACTGAGACTCTTGAGGCCCCTTTGCAGATCAGAAAACAACCCCTTCTCGATCAAGAAATGCCTCTTCCAACCACCTCTGTTTGGAATATGTTCTTTGATGGAGCTTCCTCCAGTATGGGTGCAGGTGTCATAGTGGTATTCATTTCCCCTCATCAAGAGACCATATCTTTGTCATACAAGCTAGAATTCGAAGTCACCAACAACGTGGCAAAGTATGAAGCTCTGGTTCTGGGATTACGAGCTACGAAGGAAATGGGAATTAAGGAGATGGTTGTATTTGGAGATGCAGAATTGATCATCCAGCAGGTAAAAAATGTTTATCAGGCTAAGCACCCTCGTCTCAGGAATTACAGGAACGAGGTATGGGACCTAGTGGATAATTTCTTCTTGGCTTTTAACATTTCATTTATTCCAAGGGAGGAAAATGCTTCAGCTGACTTTTTAGCTGTCACAGCTAGTTTTCTTGAGGTTTCCATGCTGCCCACTGTCAGATCTGATGTTGAAATAGAATATAGACCTTCTGTACCAGACAATGTCAAACATTGGAAGGTGTTTGAGGATGATCAGGAGATTGAAAATTTTCTTCAATCCGTCAATGAATTTTCTACATTGCACATAGATGAGGATCCAGACACTGAAGGGGCACCTCACCATCATCCTGGAGAGTTTTTGAATAAAATTGTTGACCACCAGATTATTCAACTACCAGGCAATCACATACCGAAAGGACTAATCCCATTAGAAAGGTTGTTCGATGGGAATGATGTGGCAGTGAGGGGGAGAGTTTCAGGTGATGATGTTGACATAGCTGAGTGCAACATAGGCACACCAGAGGAGCCCAAGTTGGTCAAGTTGTCAAGGAGTTTGACCAAGGAGAAAAGGGTAGAATATACTGAGTTGCTGAGGGAGTTTGTTGATGTGTTCGCATGGACCTACAAAGACCTCAAAACATACGACACATCATTCATTGAGCATAAGATCCCACTAAAAGAAGATGATAGGCCATTCAAGCAGAAGCTAAGACAGATAAATCCCATGCTACTACCTATCATGGAGAAGGAAGTGAGGAAGATGCTAGATTCCCAAATCATTGTCCCCTTGAGATATTCCGATTGGGTGGCCAATTTTGTCCCAGTAAGAAAGAAAAGCGGAGAAATCAGACTTTGTGTGGATTTCAGGAACCTGAACAGGAGCTCAAGGAAAGACAATTATCCTCTGCCCAGCATGGAGCACATATTGTAGAAGGTCACTGGTGCCTTCAGAATATCCATGATTGATGGTTTCTCTGGATACAATCAGATATCAGTCATGCCTGAGGACCGAGAAAAAACAACCTTCACCACTCCTTGGGGCACATTCATGTATGCCAAAATTCCCTTTGGATTAATGAATGCAGGAGCGACATTTTAGCAAGCCATGGACATAGAATTCATCGGAGAGAAAGATAAATTTGTGGTGATTTACCTAGACGACATAATAGTCTTCTCCGAGACTGATAAGGAGCACCGCTGCCACTTGAAGAAGGTTTTCCGAAAATGTTGGAGGTATGGCATATCTTTGAACCCTAAGAAACAGTTGTTTTCTATGTAGGAGGGGAAGCTATTAGGCCATATAGTATCAGCTGAGGGGGTGAGAATTGATCCTGACAGGGTGGAAGCAATTCAAACCTTGTCACTTCCCAGATCCAACAAAGAGGTTCAGGCATTTTTGGGGAAGATTAATTTTTTGAGGAGATTCATCTCAAATTTTGCCGAGCTAGTGAAACACATCACAACCATGCTCAGAAAGGGAAACGTAGTAAAATGGACCACTGAACCCAAGAAATCTTTTGTTCAAATAAAGAAGGTGTTGACTGAGGCACCTGTGCTAATCAGTCCCGATTATTCCAAAGATTGTCTGATATTTTATTTTGCTTCCTGTGATACAGTAGCGGCAGTTTTGTTGCAGAAAAATGATCAAGGGCAAGAG
Organism: Picea abies; assembly: GCA_900067695.1. Lineage (NCBI taxonomy): Eukaryota > Viridiplantae > Streptophyta > Pinopsida > Pinales > Pinaceae > Picea > Picea abies. Next base: position 10,501 of record CBVK0101902965.1, read on the forward strand.
CAGCCCATTTCTTTCTTTAGCAAGGCATTGAGAGATGCGAAGATCCAGTACGAAATCATGGAGAAGCAGGCTTATGCCCTGGTGAAAGCCCTCAAAGATTTCAGATTCTATGTCTTGCATTCAAAGGTTATTGCATATGTCCCTTCGGCTTATGTGAATGACATTATTATACAGCCTGACATCGACAGAAGGAGAGGTAAATGGATCACCAAGATCCTGAAAGTTGATCTGGAAATCAAGCCCACCAAGTTGATAAAGGGGCAAGGTTTGGCCAAGTTGTTGGCTGAATCCAATTGCAAGGCCTTGGGAATTAACTTCACAAATGAGCAAGATAAGCCATCCAATAAGAATTCCCAGAGTGCCCTATCATTAGCAACATGCCCTGGTACAAGGATATCTTGTACTTTCTGCAAAAATTAAAGCCCCCTGATGGATTGGGAAAAATTAAGGCCAGGGCCCTAAAGCTCAAAGCGGTTAGATATTGCCTCATTGACCAAGCCTTGTACTAGAAAGACCCTCTGGGGGTATTAATAAGGTGTTTGGACCTGCAGCAAGCCCAGAAGTTTATGTTCGACTTCCATAACGGTCTCTGCAGAGGTCATCATTTTTGGAAGACCACAACTCACAAGATCCTCCAAGATGGGTATTACTGGCCTACCCTATTTCCTAACATCTGCAGAGAAATTAGAGCTTGCATCAAATGTCAAAAATTATCGGGAAAGTAACAGCTCAGATCCCTGCCATTAAATCCTGTGGTAGTTTCAGCACCCTTCCAGCAGTGGGGACTGGACTTCATTGGAGAAATCCATCCTCCCTCTAGTGGCCAGCATAGATGGATTTTGACTGCAACCAACTACTTCACCAAATGGATAGAAGTTGTCCCCACTAGGAGCACCTCTCACAAAGTAATTATTAGCTTCCTGGAAGATACCATAGTCAGATTCGGTTGTCCCAACAAAATCGTCACTGACAATGCCACCCCCTTAACGTCTGAGCCTCTGGTCAGGTTCTGTGAACAGTTCGAGATTTCACTGGTTCACTCTACTCCCTATTATCCTCAGGGAAACGGACTGGCAGAGTCCTCCAATAAAATTCTGATCAAGCTCATTAAGAAGCTACTGGAGGACAATAAAAGGGCCTGGGACTTAAAGCTCAAATTTTCTCTTTGGGCTGATTGGGTGACAACCAAGAAATCTCTGGGCATCTCACCTTTCCAACTTCTTTATGGAATAGAGGCTATTTTCCCCACTCAGCTTGCCTTATCCGTGGAAAATTTCCTCCAGGACATTGAAGAAGAACCTAACCATGTGGTCAGAAGAATTCATCAGATGGTGGAAGTGTAGTAGATCAAAGAACAGGTCATGAATAGGGCCTACAATCATCAACAGAAGATCAAGCAGGCTTTTGACAGGAAGAGCAAAAAGAAAGAATTCAAGTAGGGTGATCTGGTGCTCAAATGGGATGCACCTAGGTAGGAAAAGGGAAAACACAGTAAATTTGATGCCCTTTGGTTCGGGCCTTTCAAGATCCTTGAAGTATTTTCAAACAACACTTACAGGTTGTAGGATCTGGAAGGCAAAGAAGTTTTCAATGGCCCAGTAAATGGGCATTTCTTAAAAAAATGTTTTTTGTGAGCCATAGTCGGATCTTTTTGTTTTGTTTTGTAAATATTGTTTTTGTTTTTGTTTTCAGCCTAATAAATGGCTCCATATCCCAACAAAAAAGGCACTAAATATGAAAAAGAGTTCTTAGAGCTTCACAGGGATGACTCTATCCCCCATGGAGCCAAATGTTAGCGATATTTCTTGTAAGGAGGGTTAGAATGCAAAAGAATGGGTTAAAAACCCACTCGTCCTAAGTTTGGAACGCAAGCGCACTTGTGGTAAACAGCAGGTGGATCTGGACAGCAAAGAGCAACGTGCCCGGATCAACGACATATGGGCGATTCTAGACCCCCCCGCCTTTCTACCTTTAAGCAAAGGGGGGGTTCCAGAATCCAGGGTGCATCTCTTTGACGGCTGAGATCAAGGCACCCAGATCAACGACACGTGAGGTGATTCCAGATCCCATCCTTCTCAGCTGCTCTGTTCCTAACCAGCGTTCCCCCCCCCTCTTTTTTGTTATGTAGCCTTCTGTGC
>CBVK0101902988.1:0-12665 GCA_900067695.1 Picea abies
TCTTCCTTTATTCTACTACCGAAACCCCTACAAGTCCAAGAGGTTAGTTTCATGGTTTACTTATGAGGGGGGGGTATTTGCTCCTTTATGAGCCTTAGCTTTCTTTCTTGTTGTTCTTATATTGATCAGTTGCTTGATTGTTGGTTGCGAGCCGCTAAGGACATCTTTGTAGGTTTCCTTTTCGCTTTCTTCTTTTTTGTATTTCCTTCCTTTGCCTACTTTTTTAGGTGTGACAATGGAGCCACTTGCATCCATAGAGTCACTATCAGTAGACATTTCTCCTGATTCCGCGTCCGGATTTCCTTCTTTCTCTGTGAAGGCCTTTCCCTGCCCTTCTGTCTGTTTTATCATTGGCTGATCCGTTTGGTGCTCTTGTGCTTCGGGGGGGTGTCTTTTCTTACACTTCTGATTCATTGGGAGGGGCCTCTTTTGGTTCCTCACCTAACTCTTTCTCTAGTTGTTCTTTCTCTCTCAACACAATGAAACTATTTCCTGACGAGGGGGTCCCTGTCCGCACTTCTTGCTCCTTCGGTGGGGCTACGTTTGCCTTTGCATTTCTTTTTTCTGTAGGAGTGGATATTGTTTTCCCCTTTCTGGCCTGTTTCCATCCTTCTTCATTTTCTTTCTCTTGGTTAAGGTTTTTTGGACAGTTTCTCTGAAAGTGGTCGTATTCATGGCATCCCCTGCATTTGAAAGGTAATTGCTTATAGTCCAGTTTCTGGTAATGCTACCAATCTCCAACCTTTATCTTGACTGCCTCTGGAAGGCCAACCTCTAGATCTAATTCCACGCATATGCGTATGCAGGAGTATTGATCTTTGGAGTCGGCTCTATCAATATACTGCCTGAGTCCATTTCCAATTGTTTGGAGTGAGATAGTGTTCCAACAATGGATAAGGAGATTGGGTAGACATACCCAGACTAGGAATTCCTTGGGCACTTCCATCACATGGTCGAAGTTTGGTGTCCATATGTTATGATACATCCCTTGCGTTCCCATAAAATACTGGTCGTTCCTGAATATTAGATCTCTGACATCCTTTGAGATGAATTCAAAAATGTAGAATCCTCTTCCCACCGCATAACATGTGACGTTGTTCTGGATCAACGGACGCCGGTTCCTTTGGATCTCAATTATCGGTAGATCTGGTTGAAGGCCATAAGTCCATGGATTGACCCACCAATCCCCGATCGAATAGAGAGACAACTACCTGCATAGGTTGTTCTGGAGGTAGTTCAATCTCTGGGATCGAATCGAGCTTCTTCATGAAGCTAGGCGGAGCTGCTGGGGGAATATTCTTACCTTAGGCAGCAAGGAACCTACAAAAGGAGGCTTCAGTTGAGGGAGGAGACAGGGGAGGAACCTCCCCTCCTCCTGAGAGTGCCATCGTGGCTACTGGAGTGAGTCATAGAAGGAACCCTGGGGCGACCTTCAGAGAAACGTACACTCAATTTTTTTTTAAAGCAGATTGAGATCTTAATGTTAATGAGATACTGGTTCTTATTTTTTTATAGTGTTTAAGTATTTTATACACCTATCACATACTTAGTTGATTATAATTCTTGTGACACTTAATTGATTATAATTTTCACACACTTATTTGATTATAATTCTTGTGATACTTAATTGATTATAATTTTCTTGATATACTTTATTTTCATTGACTTTCTCGGATGAATGAATTGATTGCAGGTCTCTTACTTAAGGGGGTTTGTTATTCCATATTCTATTCCAAATAATGAATATAATACTTTTTCTTATTAAATGTAGTTATTATGATGGATAAAGCTTATAGGAAAGGTTTGGAACACATTTCTAGAGATTCAAAATATTAGCCTATCTTTATTAGTTGTTTAAATTAATTTATTATGTAAAGAAATATGAATAATTTTACTTTTTAAAATTTCAATTTTCTTCTGGGGTGGTAGGTGTAAGAGAGGTGTTGTATAACTAAGGAGGAAATCTAGAATTAACTTTTACATGTAGTATTGGTCATTCTTCAAATAACCAAGGTGAAGCCTACACCTTGTTACATGGTTTGATTTTGGAAAGGCGCAAGGAATTTTTGTCTTCACAGTAGTCGGGGATTCTAAATTGACAATTAATCATGCAAGGAATAATTCTCTTCTGAGGAACATAAATCTTAGAATCATTTTTTGTAGAATTCATAAAGAAACTCAGTCCTTCCACACAACTGAGTTCTTTCATGTATTAAGGTTTAACAACCAGGAGGCTGATAGACAAGCCAACCAAGCCATCAAACTTTAGGAAGGGGTTCTCTCGATCAACAGATCTCAATATACCAAAGCAATTCCATGAGATATCAAACTCACACAAAAATATTGAAAAGGGAAAGGATTTGGTTCTTCTCCCCCAATAATATCTTAGGACCCAAGGGATCATGTTTTTATTAAAAAATAAAAAAGGGGATCCCTACCCTCCACTCATCACCATCAAATCAAATATTAACATGGGGATCCATCATGTTGTCGCATGTGGTCCCATGAGCTTTCCTTAACTTCCCTTGATGGGAATGATATTTTTTGCAGCCTCATTCCTTACCTTCTCTGCAATGTGGGATGAACATGGGCACACTCAAATCTATCCTAGCTTCTTGTAATGATATCCAAAGGTGGAAAGAGTATGGTGGTGACTCAGCCTGCATGTGGGGAATTTATTTCTTAAGGTGGAGAGAGTATGAAGGTGACTTAGATTGTGTGTGGGGTTTTTCTACCTCATTCCATCAAATCAAATATAACGTGGGGAGCCATCATATTTTCATCCTTAAGATATGGACATATGTTTTGCATGTGGTCCCATGAGCTTTCCTTAACATCCCTTGATGAGAATGATCTTTTCCCCAACCTCATTCCTTACCTTCTCTGCAATGTGGGATGAACATGGGCACACTTAGATTTGTCGTAGCTTCCAACAATGATATCTGAAGGTGGAAAGAGTATGATGGTGACTCAGTATGCATGTGGGGAATTTATTTCTAAAGGTGGCGAGCATATGAAGGTGAATAAGATCACGCGTGCATTTTTTTACCATAGGCATCATTTCCATTCATCTTGACTTCTCCATTCGAGCGAGGAAGATCTCAATTAACTCTGATCTTTCGATTTGGTTGTTACTTCATAGGTCATGTTCAGATGTCCAAGATAATGTATGGCATCTAGGGATATAAGGAGTTGGGAAAAGAAAGTGGAATAGATGGAAGAGGATATTACAGACACCCAAAACAATGTTCTCTCACTGCAAATTTGATTCAACGTCCTCTTTGTACAAATGCTCACAATTCTGGAAGAATCTGTAACTCAGAGATGGACTATTTCGTAGCTTCAAGACAAATTCTTAGCACTTCAACATCAATTAGATGAATTTATTTCCAGGCCGCAATAAATTATGAACCCTCCAATAGATAATAGCACTCTAAGAAACTTATATGAAACCTCTTCTATAACAGAAACAACTATTCAACTGGACTTGAATGTCCCGACACAAGAAATAGGGTAATGGTATCAATTTGGTCCTGCTACAAAAGGATTTTCACAAATGTTCCATTTTTGTTTATATATTTTGGGCATGTTTTACATATTGTATTTAGGAAAGGCCCATGGATTTAAGTATCATATGAAAAATGTAAAGTTGTTAACAATCACTGTGGTAGCTCCTTAGTAGAACATTTTTAGTAAAACATTTTTAATAAATTAGTGGAAAAGTTTAAATTTTTTTACTTCTCATCTATCTTCTAACTTTATTTATTTATTAATAAAATTCCCCTCTTTCTGTGAAAAAAAAAAAAATCTCAATCTTCTTTCATTCTTTTAGAGTGTAAATGATTTTTCATATACTTCATGATTATTTGTTTTCTAATTAATTCAATTCTGTAAAGTATACATGCTTTTTCATATTCTTAATTTTTATCATGTCAATATATAAAATACAAAAGTAAGAAATGTATGTACAATTGATTTCAAGTGTGACTATCCCATCCATCCAAAGATGATACTTAATTTATTATGTAAATATATAAGAATACAAAAATAAGAAATATATGTACAAGGATCCAAAATTAAAGATTTTTGTTGACTTTTCATAGCCATTTCTCCCATTTTAATTCCCTTTTAGAATTTGTAATACGAAATATAATCATACATTTTAATTTCTTTTAGTATTTGTAAAGAGAAGTATAGTCATATATTTACTTAATAATAAAGATATGAAGAAATTTAGTAATCCTAATATTATTTTCAAGTGTTAATTTGATATTATAGTTATTAGGAGTGGTGCCTCTCACATTGTTAACTATGTGGGTGAGTTAGTATATGTATTTTTTTTCCAAAATAAAAGTCACAATTTGTATTCATTGGATAAGGAGATCACATTTTTCATGTGATTATGTGATTATGGCACAATATAAAAAAGTGTGAGTGTAAATGTTAATGAAATTTATAAAAGTAATTATGCAAATTATATTTGCAAAAGAATATGAATAAAAATGTATTTGTAATTTACAAATTATTTTTTATCCTTTACAAAATAATTATCAATTTTTTTTTTTTTTTTTCACTTCTTTCCACGCAATTTATGATAATTAATTATGATGCCATTTATAGAAGCTTCAAAAACAACTAACTCCTTATAGAAGGAAATTTTATTATCCATGTCTTTTATAGTAGTCTTTGAAGGAGGAGTGGATTTATTTTTCAGCAATTGTGATTGTTGATTCTCATTCCACTCATCATCAATTTTTGAAAAATTCATCTTTTTGATTATGTTTTTGTCCCCTTTTTTCTTAGGGGTATGAACACAAACATGAGAACAAGTAGCTTGTAGATGACATATTCAATAATGAAATTTTTTGTTCTCATAATATAATACTTGAGTGTATTGAATTTTTTTCCATTTGTGAAGAACTTTGTCCAAAAGACCCTTACTAATGTCAATCTCAACATCATTACGAGAATACATACATAATCCTACTAGACCTCTCTCAAGAATTGAATCAAAATATTGACCCAATGAGTCATAAAAATCCGGAGCTTCCCTAAAAAATCTCTAATGATCAACATGATCAAATAATTGAATAATAAAAAACATTTGGAACAAAGAGAAATTCACATTTCTTTATCCAAGATGAATGCATCCATTGATATAATATAGAAGTGGGAGGTGAATACCCATTAAATTGACAAATAAAGACATATTTTTCATATAAGGAATGTAGATGGATGACCTCTCACATTGTAATGTCCATCATCAACATTTCCTCACCATGCCAGATATAAGCACTAAAAATAGCTGAAATATTTGAAGCAGTTGGAATAGAAGAATTGTGTTTGATTGCATCCCAAAAAGGTATCCCAATGTCCACCACTCCTCCATGCAAGTGGAGTGCTAAGATAATGGTTGAATCTTTGCAATTATGATAATTAAAAAAACTGAAATAGATCTTCGAGTTCTTTACCCTCTTTGTTGAACACTTGACAAATAGACTCGGAGCTCTTACAAAAAACTAGAACATCAAAAGTGGTGATAGGCATTTTGTCAAATACCTTGTTTGCATAGATTTTGTCAAACACGTTGCATGCAAAAAAAATCCCCAAAACACCTTGTTTGTAGAGATTTCGTCAAACACATTAATAGATACATTTTAAATCCTTAGAAATTTAAATATTTTTATAAAATTATCCCAAAATATTTTACTATTTAAAATTATCCAATTTTAAATAGTTCAAAACAATCTCTCTTATATATAATCTTTAGAAATTCTATTAAATTTCAATTAATAAAAGGTTTAGTAATTTTCATTTTAATTATATAATTGATTTTTTTTTCCTAAAATATAATTAAAAATAATTTATAACATAATTTAATTTTAATTATTATGATTAAAATATCACTGAAAATAGTGAGATTATTTTATTTGATTATGGTTAAAAAACATTATTCTTCCTTTAAATCTTCTTAGTTGACTTTTAGATGATATCTTTTCAGTTCACTTTTAGATGATGTGGTGTTATAGATAATTTACAAAATTTTTTTCCTTACATTAAGTGATACTGTGTTCATTCATTAAAATAATGTATAAGGTCACTATGTTTTTATATATATAAACTACTTATTTAAATAATTATTTAGATAATTACTTAGGTTTTATTTTATATTTTATTTTTTTCAAATTATTTATAGAATTATTTTTTTCAAACTACTTATTTAAATAATTACTCAGGTTTTATTTTTTATTTTACTTTTTTCAAATTACTTATAGAATTAATAGATACATCATAAATTGTATTTGTATTATAATTTTATTTATTAAAATTATTTATTTAAATTAATTTTATTTATTAAATTAATTGTTGTAAATTTAAATTTTCTATATTTTATTCATATTATTATTTTTTTTCAAATTAGTGATTGAAAATTCAAAATTTTCTATATTTTTATTTTTTCTTATTCATCAAACTTTTACTCTCTTAATGTTAATGATATATTGATTCTTATATTTTTAAGTGTTTAAACCTTTTATACACCTATCGCATACTTAGTCGATTACAAATCTTGTGATACTGAATTGATTATAATTTTCTTGATATACTTTATTTTCATCGACTTTCTCGGATAAATGAATTGATTGCAGGTCTCTTACTTTTACTTAAGGGGGTTTGTTATTCCATCTTCTATTCCAAATAATGAATATAATAATCTTTCTTATGAAATGTAGTTATTATGGATAAAGCTTATAGGAAATGTTTGGAACACATTTCTATTTACATATGGAGATTCAAAATATTTTTATTGGTTGGTTGTTTAAATTAATTTACTATGTAAAGAAATATGAATAATTTTACTTTTTAAAATTTTAATCTTTTTCTGGGGTGGTAGGTAAGAGAGGTGTTGTATGATTAAGGAGGAAATCTAGAATCCACTTTTACATGTAGTATTGGTCATTTTTCAAATAACCAAGGTGAAGCCTACACCTTGTAGGTAAGAGAGGTGTTGTATGATTAAGGAGGAAATCTAGAATCCACTTTTACATGTAGTATTGGTCATTTTTCAAATAACCAAGGTGAAGCCTACACCTTGTTACATGGTTTGATTTTGGAAAAGGTGTAAGGAATTTTTATCTTCATAGTAGTCAAGAATTCTAAATTGACAATTAATCATGCAATACATAATTCTCTTCTGAGGAACATCAATCTTAGAGTCATCTTTTGTAGAATTCAGAAAGAAACTCGACCCTTCCACACAATTGAATTTTTTCATGTATTAAGGTCTAATAACCAAGAGGCTGATAGACAAGCCAACCAGGTCATCAAAATTTAGGAAGGGGTTCTCTCGGTCAACATATCTCAAAATACCGAAGCAATTCCATGAGATATCAAACTCACACAAAAATATTGAAAAGGGGAAGGCTTTGGTTCTTCTCCCCCAAGAATATCTTAGGACCCAAGGGATCATGTTTTCATAAAAGAATAAAAATAAAAAGGGGGGATCCCCCCTCTTTCAGGAGCCCCACCCTCCACTCATCACCATCAAATCAAATATTAACATGGAGAGCCATCATGTTGTCATCTAAAGCTATGGACACATGTTTGGCATGTGGTCCCATGAGCTTTCCTTAACTTCCCTCGATGGGAACAATCTTTTCCACAACCTCATTCCTTACCTTCTCTACAATGTGGGATGAACATGGGCACACTCAAAGCTATCATAGCTTTCTGTAATGATATCCGAAGGTGGAAAGAGTATGGTGGTGACTCAGTCCGCGTGTGGAGAATTTGTTTCTGAAGGTGGCGAGCATATGAAGGTGACTTAGATTGCGTGTGGTTTTTTTTTACCTCAGGCCATCAAATAAAATATAACATGGGGAGCCATCATATTGTCATCCTAAAGCTATGGACACATGTTTTTCATGTGGTCCCATGAGCTTTCCTTAACATCCCTCGATGGGAACGATATTTTCCCCAACCTCATTGCTTACCTTCTCTGCAATGTGGGACGAACATGGCCACACTTAGATCTATTGTAGCTTCCATTAATGATATCTAAAGGTGGAAAGAGTATGATGGTGACTCGGTATGCATGTGGGGAATTTATTTTTGAAGGTGGCAAGCATATGAAGGTGACTTAGATCATGTGTGGGTTTTTTTTTTACCTTAGGCATCGTTGGCATTCATCTTGGCTTCTCCATTTTGGTGATGAAGATCTTAATCAGCTCTGATCTTTCGATCTGGTTGTTACTTCATAGGTCATGTTCAGGTGTCTGTGACAATATATGGTGGCCATGGATACAAGGCGTTGGGAAAGGAAAGTAGAACAGATGGAAGAGGATATTGTAGACACCCAAAACAATGTTCTCTCACTGCAAATTCGATTCAATGACCTCTTGGCACAAATGCTCACAATTATGGAAGAATATGTAACTCAGAGATGGACTATTTTGTAGCTTCAAGACGAATTCTTAGCACTTCGACTTCAATTAGGTGAATTTTTTGCCAGGCCGTGATAAATTATGGACCCTCCAATAGATAATAACACTCCACAGAACTTACATGAAACCTCTTCTACAATAGAAACAATTGATCTAGACTTGAATGTCCCGACACAATAAATAAGGTATTGGTATCAATTTGGTCCTTCTACAAAAGGATTTTCACAATTGTTCCATTTTTTTATATATATTTTGGGCATATTTTACATATTGTATTTAGGCAAGGCCCATGGATTTAAGTATCATGTGAAAAATGTAAAGTTGTTAACAATAGTTGTGGTGGCCCCTTAGTAGGGCATTTTTAATAGATTAGTGGAAAATTTTGAACCTTTTTTACTTCTTAGATGTCTTCTAACTTTATTTTCTTATTAATAAAATTCCCCTCTTTATGTAAAAAAAAATCTCAATCTTCTCTCTTTTTCATATAAAGAATGTAGATGGATGACCTTTGACATTGTAATCTCCATCAACAACATCTCCTCACCATGCCTCCAAATATAAACACTAAAAATAGCTGAAATATTTGAAGCAGTTGGAATAGAAGAACTATGTTTGATTGCATCCCAAAAAAGTATCTCAATGCCCACCACTCCTCCATGCAAGTGGAGTGCTAAGATAATGGTTGAATCTTTGCAATTATGATGATAAAAAAACTGAAATAGATCTTCGAGTTGTTTATCCTCTTTGTTGAACACTTGACAAATAGACTTGGAGCTGTTACAAAAAACTAGACCATCAAAAGTGGTCATAGGCATTTTGTCAAACACTTTGTTTGCAAAGATTTTGTCAAACACTTTGCATGCTAAAAAAAAATCCCCAAAACACCTTGTTTGCAGAGATTCCGTCAAACACATTGCATGCAAAAGAATTCCCAAAACACCTTGCAAACATATACCAGAAAAAAAAACCAAAACACCTTGCTTGCAAACATATCTACAAACATATACCAGGAATGTGTATAGGCATTTGTCAAATAGATGCCAAGAGGTACTTGGAAACCTTCGGAATCCTCCTCTAAATATGGCATCGCATCGTTATTGACACCAGTGACCTTTTTCTGATGAACACATTCTCTGAAGCCATGCTTTAGGACGAGTATGGACCAAAACATATGCACGGGCAAATTGGCAAGTGATGGGCATACTTGCTTGTCAAATTCCATCCTTGATCGCGAATAGTGGGTGCGCTGTTAATCTGGATAACATGCATACACACGTGATGGAGAATTTCGTGAAGATTCAGTTTCAGTTACTTAAGTTAAGTATTCAATCCTCAGAGAGGATCATGGAAAGTGCCAAGGAGTTGTTGGAAATGCGAGTGAAAGACCGAGCAGGTATCTACAGAATCCATAAAATACTGAACAAGCATCTACGGAGCCCAAAGCAGCTAGTCCGAATTTCTAGGAGCTTAATATTAGCACAGAAAAAGTCGTCGACTGGGTGGGTTACCTTGGTATCCCTTGGTCCTTGTATCCAAGGCTGTAATTTCAAATTTATACTAACTGTGAAGTGAAATTTTGATGGTCGTTATTTGTTTTTCATGCCTACTATTTTATGCAAATTCACGAGTGTCAAATTGTGTGTGGTATTGTTATATGTAAATTATATGTAAATTTGAGTAGGTTGGTTAACCATATGTTGTTGGTTAATCATATTTAATTAACCATTAACATTCTAGGTTGATTAGGATTTTAAGATTAATTAAATTTTATGGATTGAGAGTCTAGAACTAATTAAATTTAGTTTATTGTTATTTCATGTAGTAATGGTAATTTATGTAACAGTGAGAATTATGTTGAAGGCATTATAGAGGTATATGGAAATTTTCTAATGGCTTTTGTGGGAAGATTGTAATCTTTACCTATGAACAATAAGAATATCGATACGTTGCTCCATGGATGTTTCCTTGGTATATTGTCAAGATTTTACCACGTAAATTCATGTCTTGTTTAGTTTCATTCTGTTATTTTGTTTTATCTTTTTTGTTATTTCTTTGCAACTAATTTGTGTTGCAAATGTATATGATTCTATGGGCTCACATTTGCAACAAGTGGTATTAGAGCAATTTTTTGTGACGATTGTGTTAGAGTTTGGTGTTTACTCTACAACACCAAATGACGAAGGTTTCAAATGCAAAGTTCAAGGTGGAGAAGTTCAATGAGAAGAATATCTTCGAACTATGGAAGCTCAATATGCACTATCTGCTGATACAACAAGGACTACACAAGTCGTTGGCACGAAAGACAAAGAAACTTGTAGGTATGACTGACGAGGGTTAGGAATATTTTGATACAAGAGCTCTTAGTAGCATTTGGTTTTGTTGGTATATGATGTTCTTTTCAATATTGTTGGAGAGGAAACGACAACATACTTATGGAGAAAAATGGAGAGTCTTTACATGACAAAATCCTTGACAAACTGAATCTATTTGAAGAGGCAATGGTATAATTTACAAATGAAATAAGGTATCAAAATTGTTGATCATTTAAATATTTTCAATACTCTTATGTACTGATTAACTAGCATGGGTGTAAAAATTGAAGACAAAGACAAGGAATTCACATTATTGTGTTCATTGCTTGAATCTTGGGACTACTTAGTCACTTCTATTAGCTTTAGCACAACATATACTTTTGATTGTGATTCTTTTGTGGGAGCCTTGTTGTTTGACAAGGTGGGGATGAAATCCAATATAGAAACCTCTACACTAGAAGCGATGGTGGCTAGGGGTCAATTGATAAAAAAATGGGAGAATTTGATAGCCACAACAAGATCTAAGTCAAAAGGTAAAAAGTGTAAGAAACAATGTTGGTACTTCAATAAATCAAGGAATCTCAAGAAGGATTGGTGGAAGAGGCAAGAATCCAAGGATGACTTAAAAAATGAAGCAAATCTAGTTGAGACAAGTTCAGGTATGGTTGATGAAGTATTATCTATTTGTAATATCTCACAATATCATGAGGAATGATTATTAGATTCTGGTGCTTCTCATCAAATGTGTTCACATAGGAATTGATTTTCTTCTTACCAAGCTATTGATGGTGGTATTGTTCTGATGGGAAACAATGTTTTTTGTAATATTGTTGGGATTGAGAGCACTAAGATTAAAATTTTTGATGGTATTGTAAGGACATTGAAGGAGGTAAGACATGTACCATAACTTAACAAGAATTTGATTTCCTTGGGAGTTTTGGAGGTTATAAATTGACAAGTCAAGGTAGATTATTGAAGGTTTCCAAGGGCATTTTGGTGTTAATGATGGTTATAGAGATTGGGAACCTTTACAAGCTAGAAGGAAGTATTGAAATAAATGAAGCAACGTTGGTATCTGAGGAAGAAAATAAATCTATTTGTTTATGGCATCTACAACTGGGCCATATGAGAAAGAATGAGCGAAAGAGACTGATAAACCATAAGTTACTTCCAGATTTAATATCTTTGAATTTGTATTTTTGCAAGCATTGTGTTTTTGGGAATCAGTGTAGACAAAAGTTTAAAATAGGTGGTCATACAAGTAAGGGTATTGTAATTATATTCATTCAGACATTTAGGGGTCATCCCCTACTATTTATTTTGGAGGATCATCATACTTTGTGACATTTATACATGATTACTTTAGAAAGGTATGGGTCTATATTCTCAAAATAAAAGCTAACATGTTTAATGTATTTAAGCAATTTGGAGTTCTGGTTGAAAATAGAACTAGAAGGTCAATCAAGTGTTTAAGAGTAAACAATGGAGGTGAGTTCACATATTTGGAATTTGAAAATTATTGCAAGAAAGATAGGATCGAAAGGAGTAAAACCCCAGTGTACACTCCTCAACAAAATGTGTGGTTGAACACATGAAAATGACTCTTCTAGAGAGAGAAATGATCATGCTTAGTAATGCCAAGTTGCAACAAGAGTTGTGGGAAGAAGTAGACACTATAGCTTACTATCTGGTAAATTGACCACCATCAATTGTAATAGACTATAAGATTTCTGAAGAGGTATGAACATGCCATTATTGTGAATACTCAAATATGAAATTTTTTTGGTTGTGATGCTTATGCTCTTATTTCTAAAATCAACATTCTAGGTTGGACCCCAAACCAAAGAAATATATATTTGTTTGTTATGGTGATGGAGTTAAGGGATACAGATTGTGGGATCCTACTACCCAC
>CBVK0101902990.1:0-34299 GCA_900067695.1 Picea abies
GGAGCCACCACCTGTGCATCCATGCGTGAACCTGTATCCTCTGAAAGACACTTCCATCCACTGGGAGAAACCACTGGAGCAACCACACTCTTGCTCAGACTGCGCCTCCTATGAAAAGTTTCAAGGAGGCTTGGAAATTCTACAAGACTCAGTGTTTGTGGTCCACAATGATGTGGATGACTTATGGTTCCGTTTATAAATTCTGGACAAGAAAGGGACACAAATTGTTCAAATGCTATCCACTCTGTAAGGCCCTAGACACTCCCCATACCAGGAATCAAATCCACCAATGACCTCAATGATGGTCTTGGCTCTAGTTCTCCAAATTCCAATAGCGGAAAACTCATCAGAGGTCTTGGCTTTGGTTCTCTAGGTGCCAACAACAAACAACGTGGCACACAAAAAACTATCTGCATGAACTATGACACCTGCACAGGTGTCAGACTGCATGGCTTGTTTTATGTTTTGTTTATGCTTCCACAAGTGTTCTTTTGGATATTTCTCTTTTTTCCTTTCATAAGTTAGTCCTAGTTGTTCTAGAAGGTTGGACATATATGAATGAATCTGTTTCCCCATGAGGTGATTCTGTTCCAGATGATTAAACCTGGGGTCTTTTTTGGTTGTGGAGGTATTGGTTGAATTGGTTTCCCTCTGAGGCAATTCAAAATTCACAATCCTCGGACACTCATGACGCTACTGTAATTTTGCTTCTGAAAGATAATTTATCCATACTTACTTACAAAAAAAAATTGCTATTTTTTTAATTTCGTGAAACAAAATAGATTTTTTCATGTTTTTTTTAATTGTGTTTTTCTTTTAAATGTAAATTTTAGTTATTTTTAATATTTGGTTTTTGGTTTTTGTTTTGGTCTTTATTTTTTTACGATTTTTCTAATTTCGTGTGTTTTTTTTATGTCATTAAAAAAAATTCTAAATTTTTCCTAGTTTTACTTTAGGCACCTCTATTTTTATTTTATTTTTTAATTTCAAATCGGGTTGTGATTTTTAACATGTGTATTTTTTCATTTTTTTTTAAATAACATTGGTTTGTAGAGTTTTATTTTTTTAATTTATTTATTTCTAATGTAAATTTAAAATAAAAAAAAATAAAAAATGTATATACATTTTCAAGTAGCATTATAGAAGTCAATTTCAAGTTTCTTCTCTGTGATGGTACCAACTCTCAAGGCCGAGATTTTAATTATGTATTATTTTTAACGCCAAACAAAATGGGTCATACTGGTAGCATCAATTTTTGACTCAGGGTCAATTTTAAGGTTTTAAATTTTTGTGATGGCCATGATTTCAAGCAAGTCAAAATTTAAGGGTCTAGTTTAAGGGTTGTGTCCACAACAATATCAATTCTCAAGGTTTCGATGTCAAACAAGTTAGAATTTTAACAACCCCCAAGGTTTCGATGTCAAACAAGTTAGAATTTTAACAACCCCCAGAAAAGGGTGCTACCGGTAGCATTCTCATTTTTTAGAGGTCACATTTTTTATCCCCATTTCAAAAAATGGTGCTACCGATTTCACCATTTTTTGATACGGGGGTAAAAAAATTGACCTCTAAAAAATGAGAAATCTGGAGAGTTCTCATTAAGTTGGTAACTTTATTTAATTCACATACAAATAATATGGAGATGGATTTTGTTTATAAATATGTCATGAGCACCCTCCCATAATGCATGTGGGATAGATAAGTTGATTTTCAAATCAAATCCTTAGAATTCATTTGGATGTCTCAAACATTGTCGAGTCTCCATCTTCTAGAGGCCATAATGTTTGATATGGATGTTTGATTTGAGAAAATGATAGCTCATTGGAAATATAGATATGGGAAGAACAATTTGGAATTGGTATCCATGGTTGGAATCATGACTATCATTCCCTAAACATTAAATTACATTAGACACTATTTTTGGGCTTGGAAACAAATTATTTTTTTTGGAAAATGATTTATTAAAAGAAATTCATAAACTTCTAAAGTGGGTCCTAGATGGTGGCATGAATATTAGAGTTCAAATTTACAAAAGGGAACATCAATCCATAACTAAAAAGCAATTTTAAGAACATGGAGAGCATACTATAAAATTAAATTTAAAAGACATTCAAAGGGTTTGAAATTTCCATCATATTAAGTCAAGTAATCACCCTGTTCTTTCCTTCACCATTTGTCTTCCTCATTTAATTGTCATTTTTCCTTTTCTATTCCCAGAATATGTGAAACCTAAGGCTGCTCCCTAACTAATTTTTTTTTTTTAGGCCTCTCTTCATTTTATGGTTTGTGGGAGCCCCATCCCACTCCTCTTTGAAGAAAAAATGCAATTCACTTTTATTGTAACCCCATATATTATTGTTTATTTTATAAATGATTTATTATTTTTTGTGGTTCCTAGAGAACTACTCGGGACATAACATTACTGATATCTCATAATTTAATTTTAATCATGATATTTCAAATGTGCTTCTATCAAAATATTTATCGCATCTACTGAAATTATCATTTAGAGTTATATTCCATATGCAATCCATATTTTCCTTTCCTACCCTGAATATTGTGTCTTACTTTGATGAATGCCATGATGTAAGTGTTTTCCTATGATAATGTATACCCTTTTGGTTTACAAATATTGTAACATATTGTAAATGTTTTCTTTACGTAAGGTATCTGGTCTTTTATCAGGTATTCTTTGCATGTGAATATTTATTTCAAGAATAATCTTGGTCCTCTCTCAAGCACTTTTATTATTCTTGCATGTTATTTAAAATAAAGGAGTACAAGTTATTTAAAAACATAGGGAGATTTGTCCTCATGATTTTTCCTTAAAGACCATAAGAAAATATTTTAAATCATACTACTCTATCTTCCCACCTAAAAATGAGTCTTTAGCTCACCCCCCTCACCCTATTTAGATAGAATAAAAGTCAAAGCATTCAATGTCATTCGAAAGGAATCTTCTCTATCATAAAAAATAGCTCATTCTCGGTCATTCATATGGAAGAAAGGGCTATGATATATGCTTTAAGTATAGGATAGAGGATGATTTTCCATCATTGGAAGTACTATAAATGGTCTCAACCCCTTCTCCTCAGGTGGGGAGAAAATCCCATTTACCCAAAGCATAACAAAATGTATTTCTCAATATGAAAGGAGGAAAACAAAAATCCATTCAAAGGGCCCTTGTAGTGGGGAAATCCCTACCTAGGGTTTCTCCATTATTTTCCTCTCTTTAAATTCAAGAGGGGTATGGTGCACCCCCAAAATATCACCCCTCAAGAGGCTCATAAGAGTCCACAATTTGGAGATAATCCTAATTCAAGAAACTATGGTTGCATGTTCTAAAGCTCGNTTGGAGATAATCCTAATTCAAGAAACTATGGTTGCATGTTCTAAAGCTCGAGAATCTTTCAAACATTGACTGGAAGGTTGATCATTTATCACTTTTAACGTGGAAGGTTTATCCTATGGTATAATTACTTATTGGAGAATTGATTTTCAATCTCTCTCATTTTCAACTGTAATCTCAAAAATATCAGTGGAATTAATTATTAAAGAATTCAACATTTTTATTAAAGTCATTAGTTTATACGACCCATATGTAGATAGAAGACCACTGTGGGAGATGATGATAGGATTTGTAGTTTTTGATGATCATTCTATCCCCATAGGAGGATGTTTTAACCTCACTCTTTCGATTAGGGAGGTTTGGGGGATTACATCCTAGGCATGATCCACTGGAAGGTTTCTTTTCCCACCTTTTCAAAGTTCACAAGCTTATAGATGTTGAATTAGTCAAGCTAGTTCTAACATGGAGGAATCAAATAAGAAATGATGAAGCTATTTCAAATATGATGGATCTCTCTCTTATATTTGAGTCTCTAATTGGTGGATCCTTTCTCGTCAAGTCATGGGAAGTCACATGTGGGATTTCTGATCAATTTCCCATTTTGTTAAAAATGGAAATTGAGGATAAGAAGCCAATGGATATTTATATTTTAATATTGTATGGCTACTAGAATACGATTTAAAGAAGACCAGAAAGGAGTATTGGGTTCCACTAGTTCTATCTAAGTCAATTTCCTTCATGTAGCAATTTGCAGACAACATTTATAGGGTAAAGGATACAATCAAGAATTGGTATTCTTATTTCAAGAAAAGGTCTCAATCCCTTTTAATTTAAATGGAAACCAAAATTAAAATTATATATAAAGCGAATCCATCTATTATATTTTATGATGAGGACTTGGATTCCTTGATACTATTGGAATTGGTGCCTCAAAACATTCTTGAAAAAGAGGAAATTTCACAGAGATTCAAGAGTTGAGCCATTTGGATTCAAGAAGGTGATATAAATACAAATATTTTTCATCAATATGAAAAATATCATAAAAATATGAACACTATATAGGAAATTCAATCCCCTAATGGTGGTATGGTTAGAACTTTTAAGGATAAGGTGGATGCAATAGTACATCATTTCGGTTCTATTTTTAGGGAACCTCATGGTACCCCCATTCAAGAGATATTATAGGTAATTAGTTTTATCCCTATATCTATCATAGATGAAATGAATGACTCTTTGGAAGCATAATTCTTAGAAGGGGAATTGTTAACCACCATCTCTTCTACAAAAAAAAGGAAAATTCCTAGGCACAATGATCTCATAGTTGAATTTTATCAGGGGTTTTATGATTTTCTAAAATATAATTTATTGTAATTTATTCATAAATCTCAATGGTCTGGAAAAATATTAGAGATTTGAACTCCAAATTTATCACTCTAATTCCAAAAAAAATAGGGTGCTTCTTCTTTGGATGACTATAATCCAATTTCTTGTTGTAATGTAATTTACAAGTTGGTGTCAAAAAATTATTGCCATGAGAATTAAGCCCATTTTCAACCTCTTAATTTAAGAAGAAAAAATCGTATTTTTACAACACCTCCAAATACATGTTGCGGTTGCCTTAACTCAAGAAGCTTTCCACTCCATCAATAGATACAAATAAGAGGTTTTGATTCTAAATCTAGATATTTCAAAGACTTACAGTATGGTTAATTGGTCATTCTTACACATGATTTTATTGTAGATGGGGATGAACATTAGTATAGTAAATTGCAATATGGGGTGTATTTAATCGGTCTCTTATGTAGTCTTGATCAATGGATCTCCTTCAAAGTATTTCTGAGCATATCTTAGTCTGAAGAAAGGATACCCTTTATCCTTGTTCATTTCCTTATTGGTGGAAGAAGGAATTTTTTCTATAATTTTTTTTTGGGATGATTAAGATAGAGAAACTTGAAGTTTATTTAGAAAATAGATCCAAGTATCTATGGTACAAATTTAATATTATATTTCATTATACTTTTGGGGATATACCCTATGGAAGATAGGGTTTTTGACTAGTCCTATAACTAGTATCAAACAAGTGTTGGAAGATAGGGTTTTTGACTAGTCCTATAACTAGTATCAAACAAGTGTTCTGGGAAAAATAGTCAAATCTTCTTCAGTGAGGGTCCAAATTCAGTGACACCAATTGCATTTTAGGTACAAGTTTATAATCAGGTATTAAATATTGGACATGTGGCATTCTATACAAGTTTGATCTCAAGGAAAAGGCCAAAACTAAGAAATATTTGGGAAATTTACCACCAACGTAGATCCATCTTAACTCCGGATATATCATGCATTGAGAGGAATCAAATTCCTTGAGAGGAAAATTATTTTAGAGTACAGATATTGAATAAATGTTTGCATCTCGAAGGATTTGATGCCTCTTGGCCCATGATTGATCCAAAGTTAAGATGGATCCATGTTGGTTCTTTATATATTTGTGTGTGTGTCTGCTTGCGCCACATGCCAACTCCATTTTGAGCACGAAAGGAATTGCACATCTCCCTCATACCAAACCCACCATTCGATTTATTTAACCATATATATATATATATATATATATATATATATATATATATAATATATATATATAAAGTTGATATTGAAATATTTACTTGTTACTAATATTTATTTCATAAATTACATGTGTTAAATCCATATTAATCATGGAAGAAATTACACATCTCCCCCATTCTAGGAAGTAGAAATCACGTATTAACCAAATCATCATTTTTATTTTCAATTATGCTATCTATTTCTCTCTCTATATATGGAGTTGATATAGAATTATTTTACTTAAAATGAATATTGAAATATTTTGTTTATGGCCGACATTGAAATATTTTTTGTTATTAATATTTTTTTAAATGCCACATGTCAACTTCTTTTTGAACATGGAAGGAATTACACATCTCCTTCATACTAGGCTATAAAAACGCCTTTTGGCACAATAAATTTCACTTGGCACATAAAATTTGGTTAGACACATGGAATTACAGAGAAGACACATCAAAGTACTACATGCCAAAATGTTGGATTCAAAGGGGAAAAAATTTCACAAATACACCAAAAGGAAGGTTGGCCAGAAGGACAAACTCCAAGTAAATGTTTCAAAGGTATGTTCACTTATAACTATCATAGCTTTTGATTGGGATGTCTGATTGAGCTGATTTAAAATCCATTAGAAAGGAAAAACATAGGATAATATGTTGGAAACATAATTTTTACCATTTTTTATATCGGTTTCAATATAGTTATGTTTTAAGTTGAGGATTGTGGTTAGACCTCACTTAAGAATCAATGGAAATACCTAGATTTATAGGAGATGAAGATGAAGATGAAAGAAATCTCGTGGAATGGTTGAGGATGGTAAAATAATATTGTAAGACTCCTTTATGGGAAAGCCTTAAGTTTTATGGTGAATCTTGCAAGTGGCGGGATATCATCGATGAAGGTACCAGATTCTCCCCCACATGGATTTTTTTTGAAAAACTATTCTAAAACAAATGGATCAAGGATACAAATAGAGAGGAGATGTATAAAATTAAAGAGTTAAACGAATAAAAAAAAGATATCAAGAAGAAGGGTGATGAGATATCTAAGATATGAGACCTTAATGAATCACTTGCTAAGGAAGTTCAAAAATAAAAACAAGGAATGGATAGTAAAGGGAAGTGGGAAAAGGACGAGGCAATGGTTGAATTGAAAAATAAAAATGAAAAATATGTAGATCACAGAGGGAGATGAGCAGAAGACATTGATGGTGACTTTGTATGTGAGTTATAAATTCCTAGTGATTCCATTTGGCCTTTGCAACTCTCTGACCATATTCTGCACATTGATGAATGACATTCTCAAGAAATTTTTGGATAAGTATGAGGTGGTGTACTTAGATGATATCATGGTGTTTAGTGAGAGTATTGAGTATCAAAAGAATATTTGGAGATAGTCTTCAAGACTTTGCAAAATAATCAATTGTTCTTGAAGAAATCCAAGTGCGTTTTTGGGAAGACTGAAATACCCTTCCTAGGCCATTGGATTGGTCATGGGAGCATTCACATGGACCCTATGAATATCAGTATGATCATAGATTGGGAGGATCCATGCACTATGAATAATGTAAGGGTATTCCTTGGACTAGTTAACTACTACTGCCGATTTGTAGAGGGCTACTCCAAGATTGTTTCACTGCTAACAAATTTGTTGAAGAAGGAGAGGTCTTGGAATTGGTCGGGAAGCATCATGTGTTTGAATAGTTAAAACATAAATGTGTCATTTCCCATGTATTAGACACTTGAATTTGATTATTCATTTGAGATGAAGACTAATGCTTCATAATTTAACATACAATGAGTTTTGATGTAGGATGGGAACCTCGTAAATTTCAAGAGAAGGAAGTTGCAAGACCAAAAAAGAAGATAATTGGTCCACGAGAAGGAAATGACTGCAATTGTGCATTTCTTATAGGTGTAGAGACACTACTTGTTGGGTAGGCCATTTATGGTAAATACTGATAACATTTTGATGAGCTACTTTTCCACATAACCCAAGATGTCCCCTAAGAAGGCACACTCGCAAGAATTCTTGTCTGAGTTTGACATATTCATTGAGTATGGGCCCAAAAATCTCAATGTTGTTGTGGATTTCTTGATTGGGCAGACACAATTTGTTGCCTACATCAAATGGAATCCAAATTCAGGTTGCCTACACCATATGGAAGCTAGATTCAGGTGTTGATAGATTTGAGAGAAAGGATTAAGGAGGGACTATAGGTTGATATAGATGTGAAGAACATTCTGAAGCATGTAGAGGGAGGGAATATGAGAAGGTTATTTATTCGAGATGGGATCTTATATTTTGGTGAGCTCCTCTATGTACCCAAATCAAGTAATCTCTGAAAGGAGCTCTTGAAGGAGTGTCATGAATCACCTTGGGCTAGCCACCCAGGACATCAAAGGACATTGACATTGTTAGAGAGAGGATACTTCTGGGAACGTATGACATAAGACATGGAAGATTATGTCCATACTTGTCTTATTTGTCAATAAGACAAGGCTAACACCGGATTTGAGGCAGGTTTATTTCTACCTTTATCGATTCCAGACAAGCCATGGGTGAGTGTTTCAATTTACCTCATCACAGAACTTCTGACGGTGTAGGGGTGTAATGGAATCATTGTCATGGTTTATTATTTTTACAAGTACATTGTTTTCATTTCAATGAAGAACAATTTCAAAGTAGAGGAGGTATAGAATATTTTTTTAAGAAATGTAGCGAAATATTGGGGCCTTCCATTGAGTATCATATTAGACAAAGATGTGAGGTTCACTGAAAAGTTTTGGGAATCATTATTCGAGATTTTGGGAATGAATTTATTGGTGAGATCATGCTACCATCCACATATATATGGTAAGATGAAATGCATCAATGAACTACTGGAGGACTACTTATTGCACTATGTGCAAGATGATCAAACTAATTGGATGGATCTATTGGATGCAACATAGTTTAATTATAAATTAAAAAAGAGCTCCACAACGAGTTATAATACATTCAAGATAATGAATGGATAGAAACCCATCACCCCACACTTGGTGATGTAGGTATATTATGGAAGGTGTCCATCATCCTTGGGATTCATGACAAGTTGGGAGGATCGGTTGGAGATGGCTCACGTTCATTTTACTGATGTGAGAGAGAGGATGAAGTTTAGATAGATCATGATATACAAGATGTAGATCATGCATTTTTTAATCTAGGAAAGGATCAATTAACACCACCATCACTCATTCGAAGGTTTGACGATTCATTCAAGAAACTTGAGAACATTGGTGAAGTCACTTACAACTTGGAGCTTCTATATTACTTGAAGTATTTTCACCTTGTATTTCACATTAGATAGTTGAGACCATGTCATATGGATGAAAATGACCCATAAAGAGTTGATCCCACCCATGCCCTGAAAATGGTTGTTGACTGACCTAATTTGGTGGTTGACGAGGCTTTGGAATTCAAGATTCTTAGAGTTGGGAAGAATCGATGACATGGGTACTTCATTTGGTGGAAGGATAGACTAGAGGAAGTAAAATATTGGGAAAGTTGAGATGAACTATGGAGGTGAATGCACAAGATACGTGTGTTCAAATAGACGAACCATGGAGGAACGTCATAAAGGTTTCCAAGGATGAAAATGAATTGAGGTCAGAGAGGATGTAATACCTGCGGTGCCAAGTGTCAACACACCGTCCCATGGTGTGCATGACCCACCAATGATGGACCCAAAAATCAGGCACGATGCTCGACACATGCCTTAGACACTTTTTTATGGGAAAATGTGAGTCAGGGTACCTTCATAACCCTTGAAAATATGGAGTATGATGTTCAGTTAGGTTAGATTCCCCAGGCCATGTGATAGTGCACCGACGACTTGGCCAAGAGAAGAGAACAAAGGTTTTAGTAGATAATGTATGAGGTGCTTAGTTGGGAAAGTAAGCCCAAAATAATAGCATGAAGGAAGTGGGAAGGGTCATAAATTGGATATGCATTCTTGAATGAGAGAGAAACATGGGAAAACGATGGTCGCTTGACTAACCAATGTGATTGGAAGCACCCTGAAATGTGGGTGCTCGATGAACTAATGTGCCCAACACCCTTTGCAAAGAGACATGATATAATGATGTTCCCAAAGGATGCAAACATCCATCTTTGGTAATCACATATAAAGAATGCCAGGGGAACATACCAAAGAGTTAACAAGGGATTCAAGTAAAACAAGGTTGACGAGTCAGAGGGGAAATTTGACTGAGTGAAATGATCATAGGAGAAAGCATCTAGGTGAGTCTTGGGTTCGGTGAGGTGTGCAAATATATGGTACAAAACAAGAAGGGGAGTTTCAAATAATATGGGCGAGTGCTCAAGAATGTCTCTCCCATAGTCTGGTGGGATGCTTGGACTGTGCACTCAACATGGTGTGGTGATGTGATGGAGGTCTGTGGTAGGTGTGAATTGAAGAAAAAACCGAAGGAACATAAAAAACAAAGTCAGTGAAGATGAAAGTTTTTGTGCTATTGTTCCATGCACTCCATATAACTATCATTTTGATTTGTAAATGAGTTGCACACTTGGTTTTGTTGTATGAATAAAAGAATGGGTGTTAGGTCAGTTGTGACACCCAGATTTACATATTGAACTGCATACTATATATTTTCTTGTTTATAAAATGTGCTAAGTGAAGAACTCATATAACATGTTAAATTTTCATAACTTTTATAAGTTCAAGTGAAATAGTAGTCTAAACCTGGTATGCTTGGGTTGGACTTTCAATCAAGTTAGAAAGGTTGTGCTATTGCATGTCAACATGAAGGATGGATTGTTGTGATCTAGGATAGTTATTTGTGGGAATGATAGGATCCCCTTAAATATCTACATAGGCAATGGAACTTCACTCTATTGTCATTATATATGGAGAACTAGAAGTTAAGTTGATACTTTGAATATATGTGTTGTAGATGGAAAATACTATATATCCTTTTGGACCTTGGAATATTGTGGTTACTATCCAATCAAAGATAATGTAAAGTAAACATGCACCAATCTAAGGTCATATTTAGGGTGTGTATCCAATGATTTTGAGTCTACTTAGGTTAGATAAATAAGCCATCCCTTAGTTAAAAAGAGACATCATAGGATTGATATCCTCATCCTTTTCAACTCTTATGTGGAGAGAATATGCTAGCTATGTACTTCTAAAGAATAATTGGGAAGGGGGAGATCTTCAATAGAGATATTGATGGATATGAGTAGTAATGAAGTCACAAAAAACTAACAACATCATTATCTAGGGTGAAGGCTTGTATAAGTGGAAGAAATATCCTCATAGGATTAAAGTGTGGGGAATGGGTAACACTCATTCCTTAAAGCTACACATGTCATATTCTTTGGAATAGGGAGACATGTCTAAAAATACTCTAAAGGTAGAGAGGTTGTGTTCCAAACATCTATTTGATGATTTCATGGAAAGTTTTTTGGATGGTGTTGGAGGGAACACTTAGTTTGAAATGGATCATTTATTGCAATAAGAGAATTTGAATCCTGTCAATGCTATCCTATCCACCTCTCAATAAATTAGAGAGGAATCAAAGTAATTCATCCCTATTATTGAACAATGAATCCTAAAATCCATAAGTCACAACATAACACTCTCAACTATGATAAGGTATATGGCATTCTAGATTAGCTACAAGTAAACAAACCATATGTAAAATCTAATGTAATGTACTTAGTTAGAATAAAACACAAATATTTTGGAATTATTCAAGAAGTATAAAATATAGAAAATAAATAAGAGAGACAATGATATATAACTTGAAAAACAAAACCCTTTTATTGATAATCCAAAGAAGAGAGAACAATGTTCACGATCTTATTTGAATAGACCTCTAATACAATAACAACTATTTACAGATAAATACATAACCTATGATCTGTAACCACCATGGATATTCCACTGGAACAATTCTTCACAATAGATTTGATAAATAAAACTGAAATCTACACTATGAAGGTCAAATTCCTTTAGATTCCAAAATATTTAGTTATCGATTTTATGCTTATGCATGAATTAGATAAAATGTAGAAAATATAAAATAGTAAAATACAACCACACACCATCCACAAAATTAACATAGATTTTCTCTTGGAAACCCTTACAGGAGAAAAACCAACTAGAAGGTGAGGTTGCTCTACTGCCTTTTCTCATGTATGGAAATAATACATGTACAAAGGAGAAGGAACTTTCTATTGATTTACCTTAGACCTATGTATTGTTAGATGCTAAAGAAAATTAAACCCCTCTGTTATGTTCTGTAATTTCCCACTCCCAATTTTTCTTCTCTACTATGGAACAAAATACAACAACATAGAATGGAACCCCTTCTCCTCCTAGTGTCCCATTATTTAATATAACCTGATAGCCATTTAGGGGTATATTTTTACTTCCTCAACCATCAATTGTGATGAGGTTTCAAACCTTCTAGAATATTCTTGAAATTACATATGTTTCTAGCCCCATATGCATGAGTAATAGGGGATGACGTGGCATTCTCTTGTACCATGGTGGTCAACACGGTAAGTCGACTTGTAGAAGGTATAAATTTGGCATATGAGCTCAGATTGACACAATTTTGCACCATTAGAAAGGTATCAATGTGTATAATAGCATCACAATATCTAAGCTATGATGGGAAATTTAGAACCCCCAAAAGTTCCATTTGATGTATCAAAATGGCTTCGGAAGGTTACAAACCCCAATTTTCAAAACTAGGACCTGCCATTGAAATGACCCTACAAGTTGATTCCTCCATTTTTTACCACTCTAAAGGTACCAGTAGATAAAAAATAATATAGTTATCCAATCTGGATCATACCTCCCCATTTAGGGAGGCTTTTTGTCCCCAAATGATTTAATGAATGAGGTTAGAAAATTTTTCCTCTACCTTCTCCCTAGAGTACCACGTTGTTTTTTCTGGAAGTTGTCCTTTCAACCCAAACTGGAAAAGGTCATGTTTCCATTTTTTTGTGGTTATAGACTGCTTCTCCAACACTATGTCCTCTTCCAACTCTACCTGAGTATCAATTGATAAATCCTTAATGGAAGGTATTGTTCCTAAGGTTTGCACCTAACTGCTAAAGGGAAAAGCTAGGCCACCTATCAATTTAGAATGATGGATTGTTTTAACTCTTTTTTTGGCTGGTCAGAGGGTTATTCTATCAATACAAAATCAAGGTTGGGTTGGCAGAATGATATGGATGAGGGCCCTCCTTGGATGATGGCACACTAATGACAGATCAATGAAATAATATAAAACAGAGGGAAACAACAAACTACTCAATGAATAATTTTCTGCAAGTAGTTCAATACTTAAAATATCATTTCAAGACATCAAACATGTATCAAAACACAATAAATCCCATAGTTTGTAGAAAACAAATCTTCACCAAAGCATTAGTTGTTTGACATGTTGCATATCAGTAAAAATAAGTCGTACAATAGCTGAAAGGAAATGAAATGTATGTTGCATAAATAAAAAATTGTATTCAATATAAGAATGAAAACACATGAAGAGTTGAATGAAACACTGTCATCAAGAGTATGCTCACTAGGTAGAGAGATTTAATCCATGCATAAAATGGGTCCAACCAATCTGTTGTATTGCTATTCTTTCCTCAAAAAATATGACCCTTACAATATCCAAAAACTAACTATTTAAAAGAGTTTCAGAGGCTCTCGTCCTTAGGGGATTGAGTCCTAAATTTAGGGAACTATTTGTAAATAAAATAATTAGATTTACTAAGACACTAGAATTAATCAACAAGCGTGGTTTTTATCACACAAAAAATACCACTCTTGCATCTAATCTAGGAAAATGCTGGACTTAATCAAATAAAACTACTACTGTCTCTGCGACAGAACTGATGCATGTGCTGGAGGAACTGAGTGGCCAAAAATAGGCCTTGGAGTGATAGAGAAAAGATTTGTGTTGAATGAAGGCATGTCTACGAGATGTTGGAGCCCACTAGAGATAACCAACTGCATGACTAGAGTTTGCTGAAGTGTTTCTAAAACTAATCTGCGTAGACCTATGACTGAGATTTAACACTTTGTCTATGCCTAAGATTTCAGAAGCCAAGAATACTCTATATTGACCCCGTCAGATGCCATATGTACCTATGAAATAACTTTGATGGAATGGTTGTCGGCCCATCAGGAATGAGGGGAGACGTGGAGGCAAGCATCCAATCGAGAGATGGGATGAGTGGACACGAGGGTAGATGACATGTGAAGACAGATTTCAAAGTGAGAGGAGGTGTGAATACGATGGAGGTATCGAGAGTATGGATTTGGCAACGTGTAATGAAGGATACATGTGGAACATAGGGAGAGGAGGAGTAGATAGGCTGGGAAGTGAGTGGAGAAAAGGTGGTGAAAGGCAAGAGGGGCCGGTATTGAAAAAAAACCCAGGAGGAACTCGAAGGGTTGGGGGTCCGATTTGCGACATGGACCATTGATATGGAGAGGTGGGCCACCAATGATGGAGATTAGTGTGGGGGTTAACAAAGGACAAGTGTCAGGTGGTGAGAGGAGTGAGAGTAGTGAGTGGGATGAGGAGAGGTGAGGTGGAGGTGACATAGTGATCTGATGTCATTGAAGCATGTGATTGTGCGAGTTGTTGAGGGTGGTTTAGATCCAGACCTCCTTTGTGCCAGCAATCCACCAGAAGATGCCACGTATCCTTCCAATAATACCATGGTTCCAATTGCAGGACTGATTAGGAAAATTAATGCTTGAGAAGTTTACGTACCTGCAAGGAAACATGATCGTTAATCTGATGATGATATTTGATTCGGGTGATATTTACCTGCTGTAACGATCGATGGTTCTCGTTGAATTGGGATCAATGGTAGAGATTCACTTCAGACTTTTGGGCTTCGAGTGTTTTGAATGTGAAACATGAAAAATATCCCAGAGGAAAATATCCGAAGTGAATGATCTATCGCAACGTGTCATGATGGATGAATGGTCCAGATTCTCTTCGGAAGTCTGGGTTTCGAGAGTTTCAAATGAGAAACATGAAAAATCTCCTGGAGGAAAATCTCCAAAATGAATGATCTGCTTCCACGTGTCCCCTCTGATGGATGGTCTATATTTACTTCAAGACTTTGGGTCTTCATATGACTCTTGGTGTTAAAATCTACACGACTCTGCACTCCCGAATGAGCGACAACTGTTGATATGATTTGCTTGGTGAATCTTTATTGTTGAAAATTTACATGTTCATTTCAACAATCCTAGCCCAAAAATGACCATTCTAAATGGATGCATTTGTCCAGAGGCATTTCCTGTGTATATAAAAGTCTTGGTCAACCTATGGTGAGCTGGACCAATGAAAAATATGATGACAAGTAATTCGAACCAAATCCAACATATATTTCATCCTTTCAAGAAAAACAGAATAGAAATGCACAAAGACTCAAACCAGAAATAAATGAATAAGAACCAAGTCACTCAATAATGGGAAAATGACTTAACCAACTAGAAGAGGAAAAATTGATGAAGGCATAGGGAAACAGAGAGGAGAGGCATGGGATGCAAACCTAGGTTACAAAATTAGCTACAAATGGGGATATCTCATCCCTATGAGGTGCTAAGAACTATAGATCGGTTTCTTGAGATTAGATAACTACTCTTACCTTTTGTCACTTACCCTCATTTCTATTTGTGCAACCCTGCGTATCTGTTACTATCCCTCAGCCATGCATTTTATTGAATTAAAAGTTGAAATTGCACCCCGGTGCCTTATTGGTCTATGGAGTCTCTATTCACACAAATAACTAATCAAAAGCAATAAATAAAGGAGCATCTATGGTACAAGAGGGACCGCCCCCCATTCTTAAACAAAATAGTGTTTCAGGAAGCTCCCATTTAATGGGACTCCAAAGATCTCTATATCATCAAGATTATACATGATGAATGTTTTGTTGTTCAAAACTTCAACCACCTTAAAAGGGACAAACCAAAGGTTTTCGAATTTACCATGCTTGGACTTGTCATCCCTTGTGGCATCCCACCTCAAAACCAGGTCACCTTCCTGAAAAATCTCCTTCTTGGTTTTCTTATCAAAGGTTGATTTGATCTTGCTCTAGTATGTCTCTGTTCTCTGATCAAGTGCCTCTATTCTCTGTTTAACTTCTATAATTTGGAATATCCTCCATTGTATGTCATTGGTCTCCTCGATGTCCTCCTGCAAGAATTTCAGGATTGGTATATCGAGCTGAGTAGGAAAAACAACGTCTATGCCATAAACAAGCTGGAATGGTGAGGTTCCTAGAGACTTATTAGTGTTGATCCTATCATCCCATAAGGCATATTTGAGTTTAGAGTCCCAATATTTTTTTCTTTCAGTCAACAACCTTTTAATGATCTTGATGAGAGTCTTGTTTGATGATTCTGCTAGGCCATTTCCCTGAGGGTAATAGGGTGTGGAATGTGTCAAGGAAATGTTGTGAATGCCACATAAGTCAATCATGGATTTGGAATTGAATTCTTGGGCATTGTCTATTACAAGCTTACTGGGGCAACCAAATCTGGAAAAAATATTATTTTCCAGGAAATTCATGATTACCTTGTTAGTGTAATTATTGGTGGGCACAACCTCAATCCATTTGGTGAAGTAGTCGGTGGCAGTGAGGATCCACTTGTGTTATCCACTAGAGGGTGGATTCATTTCTCCTATGAAGTCTAACCCCCATTGTTGAAACATACTACTAGAATTGATAGGTTTCAGGGGTAGTGATAGTAACTTCTGCTTCCCTGCAAACATTTGGCATTCATTGCATGCTCTAACAGTGGCAAAGACATCAAAGAAAAGGGTGGGCCAGTAATATCCTACCCTTAGGATCTTAAGCATTGTGGCCTTCCAGTGCTAGTGTTCGCCGCACAATCCTCTTTACATCTCTGTCATGACTTGTTTAGCTTGATTTTCATAAAGGCATCTTAACAGGATTCCATTAGGATCTCTCCAATACAGGTTCTGGTTCGAGATGCAGAATTTGATAGCTTTCAATTTGAGAGACTTGGCCTACTATCTTTTTCACATCTGGGAGGCATTCAAAATGATGCAGAAAATAGATGATGTTATTATACCAAGGTGAAGAGGAGTAAGTTTCAAATACCTGTAATTTGTCTTGTCCAGGTTGTATGATGGGTGAATTTGAGTGGGTGAAGGTTTGATGCAATTCTAGTGCCTTTCAATTTTATTTTGATAGAAATTTGGCCAGTCTTTACCCCTTGATCAACTTGGTGGGATTTATGTGCAAGTCATACTCCAATAGTTTGACAATCCATCTTCCTCTTTTCCCCTCGCTGTTTGGCTGGACCAGAATCTCTTTGACACTACTTCTAGGAACAAAGGCCATTATGCTAGATTGTAGCATGTAAACGCTGAAGGCCTTGAGTGCTTTGACCAGTGCATAAGCATGTTTCTCTAATATATCATACTTGAGCTTAACATCTTGGAGGGCTCTACTGAAAAAGGCTATGGGTTTCTCATTCCCTTCTTCATTTTTCTGTAGTAGTACAACAACAATTTTTTCATCCTATACAAAGGAAAAGATGAATAAATCCTTGGTATAGTCAGGGATGACCAATACAGGTGCTTCAACTAAAGCTTGCTTGATTGTTTGGAAAGATGATTTCTCCTCCAAAGACCATTTTATCACAACATCTTTCTTCAACATGTTAGTAATAGGCTTCATAATTTCATCAAAATTCAACACAAAGCATTTGAGGAAGTTTATCTTACCAATAAAAGACTGGATAGCCTTTTTATTTTTGGGAATCTCAATTTTTTAAATGGCACAAACCCTCTTTGGATCAGTTTTTATGCCTCAGGCTGATATGATGTGGCCCGGGAGCTTCCCTTCTGGCATGGAAAAGTGAGACTTCCTAGGATTGAGAGATATCCCATACCTCCTGCATTTCTTGAAAACCTGCTCCAAATGCCGCAAATGTTCCTCATCAGACTTGGAAAAAATGGTAATGTCATCTAGGTATATGACCATAAGTTTATCTTTCTCCCCCACAAAATCTATGTCCATGGCCCTCTGAAAAGTGGCCCTTGCGTTCATGATCCCAAAGGGCATCTTGTCATACATGAATGTTCCCCATGGGGTGGTGAATGTTGTCTTTTCTTTATCTTCCTCAAAAACATCTATTTGGTTGTAACTAGAGTATCCATCCAACAAGGAAATTATGTGTGCACCTACCACCCTATGTAAAATATGATCCATCTTGGGGAGGGGGTAATTGTCCTTCAAAGAACACTTGTTTAGATTTTTGAAATCAACACATAAGCGTATCTCCCCACTCTTCTTCATTACAGGTACTAATTTGGCCACCCAGTTTGAATACCTTAATGGTATAATAATCTTGGCATCCAACATTCCTTTTAGCTCTTTATCAATTATGGACAATAAAATGGGATTACATTGTCTAATTTTCTGACTAAATGGCTTGGAGCCAGTTTTTAGAGGGATCTTGTGCTGGATGATGTCAATATCAAATGTCTTCAAATATTCATAGGACCATGCAAAAGTATCAACAAACTTTTTAATGAGACTGACATACATGTCTTTTTGTTTTGCAACCAATGCTTTGGACAACTTGATGATCTTTGGATTCTCAGTGGTCCAAATATTTCACTCTGTCACCTCCTCTTCTTGATTCTTCATGGCAGTTCCTTTGTAAACATCATTGTTGTTGAACAATATTTTCAATGGTACTATTCCTCTAGGAATGTGATTGGTTTTCAGCTCCACAATATCATGACCAACCACTTTCTTCAGCATATGAGAAGGTTTTTGATCTTCTAATTTCTCATTTTCATCTTCTTAACTTCCTTGATCAATTAAGATATTGGAGAATTCATCAATGGTGTGAAGAAATATATGCAAATCTAAATCATCACTAAAGACTTTCCAGTGATTTATGTTGTCTGGTATGGCTGTTCTATGTTTGATTTCCACCTGATATTTAATATTTGGGCCAATGGGAGGCCTGAACGTGATGGAAGCTAAGGCCAGAGAATCAACTTTTTGATTCTGTTCTCTAGGAATGAAAGAGAGGTTAAATTCTAGAAAGAAATTATCGATCAGGTCCCATACCTCATTCCTGTACTTCTTGAGACTCAATTTCTTAGCTTGATAGATATTCCTCACTTGATTGATGACCAACTCATAATCACCAAAAAATACTAAAACATCAATGGCCATGTCTTTGGTAGCCCTCAATCCCAATACCATAGCTTCATATTAAGCTATATTGTTAATAGTCTCAAACTCTAGCTTATAAGAGAGGGTTATAACTTCTTTTGAAGCGGAAATGAGTAGAATACGTACAACATATACATCTTTTGATGAAGATCCATTGACATACATATTCCATGCCTTGTTTTGTTGACCAGTCATTGGCTGATCTCTGCGTTGGCTGACTAATATTTCAGGTTCATCATCATCTAAATGAAAAATAGACGAACCAATCCCATCCTCAACAACATAAACGGGGTGATTTCTTGGGTTCTGATGATCACTGACTATGTAGCCTAACCTTACCTCTCTATATAACCTCCTTTGCTCACCACCAAACACATGAATGGTGGCATATGTGAGCTCTATTTGCAATGATCCTCCAACCTTCTTAGCCCAAGTTATGGATAATAGCATGCCAAACTTTGGGGGGATGTCGGCCACCACAATGTCCATCACTACACTCTTCATGGGTAATTGTGCTAGAGAAACCACTATATCCTTTATCAATCACATGCATTTTACTTTCTTGGAATCAAAGGAGTATAGGTCTTGGTAAGGCTTGGTAATCTTCAGACCTAGTTCTTCCATAACAACTTTGGGCATGACATTGTGAGAGGCTCCCGAGTCCATAAGAAAGTTGTGCATGATCTTATCATAGACATTCATAGATATATAGAAAGGAGGAGAAGCATCAAAACCATCCTCAATGTGTGGACCCATAGTAATGGCTAGGTTTTCATCCTATAGACTAATGACATTAGAAGATACACTAGAAGGAGTAGGTTGTAGAACTTTCATGATGTATTTCTTGAAAGGTTCATTTTTTAACAATTTCGTCAAAGGGACATGAATCTTGATTTTTCTCAGCTCATGTTCCAATATGAAAGAGGTTGGTGGCTTATCAACTTCCTTTGTTTCAAGGGCAAGAGGTTTTGATATTGGATATTACTGATTTTTAGATGGAATACCTGTATTTGGATTTGGATTGGAAGGGGCTTCTACTTGTTTTCCTTGATCAAAGGTGGTGGCCTTGGAAGCTCCATTTCTCGTCATCAAATCATATTTCTTCTTGGGTTTACCTTGAATAACTCCCTCTTCCCCTATCTAATCATCAAATTGGTTTGACAATTATGCTACCTCATATTCTTGATGTGTTAAGTGACTGGTATAATAATCTGTCTCATTGAAAAGCACAGTGGTATCATCCACAACATCATTGTCTTCATCTATCTCCTCAATATGATTCTTTTGGAAAGGGGTAACTACCCTTTGATCATCGACATTTCTCCTTTCTCTCTGCATTACTTGAAGAGCATCATTAGGCCTTCTAAATTGGTTCTGATTTCTATTACCAGACCCTTGAAAGGTTTTGTTTGGATGTCTGG
Source organism: Picea abies (assembly GCA_900067695.1). Classification (NCBI taxonomy): domain Eukaryota; kingdom Viridiplantae; phylum Streptophyta; class Pinopsida; order Pinales; family Pinaceae; genus Picea; species Picea abies. Next base: position 20,644 of record CBVK0101902990.1, read on the forward strand.
ATTCCAATTTTAGCTTAGCTATCTCAGAAGTTAGATCCTTCAAATTTTTAGTCATGTCTTCAAGTTTGGGATCAGATGTAGCTGGGTTAGAGGAGGTAGGGGCATCCTCTCTTTGTTTTTTCTTCTCTTTATCAAATCTAGTCTTTAATATGTTTGATGCCAAAATATTAGATTCAACTTCAATGGCTGCTTCCTGCATGGATAGAAACATGGTTGATCCTCTCTCTCTTAAGAGGAGGGAGAATTCTGCATCAAATGCATTAGCACAAGTTATCTTGGTAGAGGATTCAGTTGGTTTGATTTCATCTGGGACTCTACCATACATTTTATTGAATCTCTTGGTGAAGTCTGAAATAGATTCACCATTTTTTCTCTTTAGAGCCCCAAATTCAATGATGTAATAGAGATAATCTCTCCTATCTCCCCATTGCTTTATAAAATCTTCATCTAATGCCTCAATATCTGCAATGGAGGCTGGAGGAAGACTTCTGAACCATTTTCTGACCTCTCCATCCAGACTCTGTATAAACAACCTCATCCACACATCTGAATAGTCAATGTTAAAGTTGTCTGCAAAACTGTAAAAGGATACCAAGTGTTCTTCAACAATTATTTCACCCTCCACATTATATATTGGTACATATTTCATGTAATCTATGGTTGGGAGTGCATGTAAAACTATAGGTAGAACTAAGGGTGCATATCTGGCAGCAATTATGACATCCATCCTATTAATGGCCATGGCTTGAACAATAGGAATCTACAAATTTATGGGAGATACATGAGTGGATTCAGGACTAGATGTTGAAGTGGAATTAGGAGTAGGATATGTGTGAGCCCCTTTGGAATTATGATTCTCAGGGCTAGAAAATTCAAGTTGCTTTTGATGATGGTTTGAAGTATTCTCTTGGTGTGCAACTTTTCCCTTGATGGGGGAAGCGTATCATTGAGCTATAGTGTATTTCCTTAGTTGCATTTCTAGTTAAGAGCCTACTGTGTTATTCTTAGGGTTAGAATAAGCCTTCTTGGATTTTCTATTTTCAAATTTGGATCTGTTGAATCCCTTTCTGGGTGCCAATATTTCTTCTCTAGATTTTACTCAGTGAAGTCTCCAGGTGAAAGATGGTAGTCTGTTGGTGTTTGATATTTGTTCACCATCAAAGGTCAGAGCTGATCAATTTTCATTCTCCCAAGGAAATATATTTCGTTACTCTGTTCCTTGGTAGTGCTGCCAAAAGATGTTGGTCCTAAGGTCTACACCCGACTGCTAAAGGGAAAAGCTAGGCCACCTATTAGTTTAGAATGATTGTTTCTTTTAACTCTTTTGTTGGTTGGTAATAGGGTTATTATATCAGGACAAAATAAATGATGGGTTGGCAGAATGATATGGATGAGGGGCCTCCTTGGCTGATGGCACACTAATGACAGATCAATGAAATAATATAAAACATAGGGAAATAACAAACTACTCAATGAATAATATGTTGTAAGAAGTTCAATACTTAAAATATCATTTCAAGACATAAAAAATGTATCAAAACACAATAAATCCCACAGGTTTCAGAAAAAAAATCATCACATTAGTTGTTTGACAGGTTGCATATCAGTAAAAATAAGTCGTACAATAGCTGAAAGGAAATGAAATGAAATGTATGTTGCAGAAATAAAAAATTGTATTCAAGATAAGAATGAAAACACATGAAGAGTTGAATGAAACACTGTCATCAAGAGTCTATTCACTAGGTAGAGAGATTTAATCCATGCATAAATTGGGTCCAACCAATTTGTTGCATTGCTATTCTTTCCTCAAAAAATCCGACCCTTAAAATATCCAAAAAATAACTATTTAAAAGAGTTGCAGAGGCTCTCGTCCTTAGGGGACTGAGTCCTAAATTTAGGGAACTGTTCGTAAATCAAATAATTAAATTTACTAAGACATTGGACATAATCAACAAGCGTGGTTCTTATCACACACAAAATACCACTCTTGCATCTAATCTAGGAAAATGTTGGACTTAATCAAATAAAACTATTGTTGTCTCTGCGACAAAAATGATGCATGTGCTGGAGGAACTGAGTGGCCAAAAATAGGACTTGGAGTGACATAGCAGATATTTGTGTTGAATGACAACATTTCTACGAGCTATTGGAGGCCACTGGAGATAACCAACTGCATGAGCAGAGTTTGCTGAAGTGTTTATGAAACTAATCTGTGTAGACCTGTGACTGAGATTTAACACTTTGTCTATGCTTGAGCTTTTGGAAGCCAAGTGAACTTTGTATTGATCCCGTCAGATTACATCCATACCTGTGAAATAGATTCTCTGGAATGGTTATCGTCCCATCGGGAATGAGGGGAGACATGGAGGCGAGCATCCAATCGGGATATGGGATGAATAGACGTGAGGTTAGATGATGTGTGAAGATAGATGTCAAAGTGAGAGGAGGTGTGAATACGATGGAGGTATCGAGAGTATGGAGTTGGCTACGTATAATAAAGGATATAAGTGGCATGTAGGGAGAGGAGGAGTATATAGGTTGGGAAGTGAGTGGTGAATAGGTGGCGAAAGTCGAGGGGGCGTTATTGAAAAAAAACTCGGGAGGAACTCAGAGGGGGGGAGTATGTGGTAAGCAGATTAGAGAGGGGGGGGGGTCTAAGTTCTTGAGGAGCCACCACGTTAGGTAGGGCTCACGATGGGAAAAATCAGGGGGGTTCGAGTTGCGACAAGGACTGTTCATCTAGAGAGGTGGGCCACCACCAATGGAGATCAACATGGGGGTTAATGGAGGACAAGTGTCTGGTGGTGAAAGGAGAGAGAGTAGTGATTAAGATGAGGGAGGTGACATGGTGATATGATGTCATTCAAGCACGTGATTGAGGGAGCTATTGAGGGTGGTTTGGATCCAGACCGCCTTTGGTCCCACAATCCACCACAAGCTGCCATGTATCCTTCCAACAATACCATGGTTCCAATTGCGGGATCTCTTAGGAAAATTAATGCTTGAGAAGTTTATGTACCCGCAAGGAGGCGTGATTGTCAATCTGTGATTCAGGTGATATTTACCTGCTGCAAGGATCAACGTTTCTCATTGACTTGGGATCAATGGTCGAGATTCACTTCGGACTTTTGGGCTTCGGGTGTTTTAAATGTGAAACATGAAAAATATCCTGGAGGAAAATCTATGAAGTGAATGATCTATCACCACATGTCATGATGGATCAATGGTGCAGATTCTCTTTGGAAGTCCAGGTTTTGGGAGTTTCAAATGTGAAACATGAAAAAGCTCTCGGAGGAAAATATCTGAAGTGAATGATCTGCTGCCACATGTCCCCTTTGATGGATGGTCTAGATTTACTTCGGGACTTTGGGTCTTTGGATGAATCTTGGTGTTAAACTCCATGCGAATCTACACTCCCAAATGGGCGACAGTCATTGATATGATTTTCTTGGTGAATCTTTATCGTTGAAACTTTCCCTGTTCATTTTGACAATCCTGGCCCGAAAATCACCATTCTAAATGGATGCATTTGTCCACAGGCATTTCCTATGTATATAAAATGCTTGGTCGGCATGTGGTGAGTTGGATCAATGGAAAATATTATGACAAGTAATTCAAACCATATCCAACATATATTTCATCCTTTCAAGAAAAACAGAACAGAAACACGCAAAGACTGAAACCAGAAAGAAACGAATAAGAACCAAGTCAGTCAGTAATGGGAAAATGACTTAACCAACCAGAAGAGGAAAAAATGATGAAGGCATAGGGAAACATAAAGGAGAGGTAGGGGATGCAGACCTAGGTTACAAAAGAAGGTAGGAGCTCCTCCTCCTCTCGATCAAACATGGAGGGCTCATAAAGTTTGATATTCTCCACATTCAATATTGAATAAATGCACATGTATGGGGGTAGAATGAGTCTTTAGGAATTGTCTCCAACATTTTCCAATACCTCAAAAGGACAATACCAAATATCCTTGATATTCTTACCAAGACCCTGTAGTCTTTCCTTATGCAGTTGTAACCATACTCTGTTTCCCACTCTAAATTTTTTCTCTGTTCTATGATGGTCATGTCTAACCTTGTAATTTTCCCATGAATTCTTCAATATATATTTTACTTGCAAATGGATCTACCTGATCTTATAAAAAAAAATTCTACCTTTGATGCATCTCATGTCAGGTCCTCCCTCACTTCTCCTTGTTGTCCATATATAACATCCAAGGGTAAAGGTGGAAAATATCCAAACCAAGTTTTGAAAGGTGACTTACCAGTAGAAGAGTGGGCTACTGTGTTATAAGAGTGTTTTATATAGATCATATTTTCATCTCATGTATTTATATGCTTCTGATTGTATCCTCTCAAAAGATGCATCAAATCCATATTGACTACTTTCATCTCCCCATTTTCATGTGGATGACATGTTGTAGACCTCATTCACTTAGTGTCCATATTCTACCACAATGTAGTATGAAATTCACTGAGAAATATGTTATATTTGTTTAAGATGATGCTCCTTAGTATCCCAAAGTGCACCTAGACCCGTTCAAAGAACTTGTTTGTTGCTTCTTTTCCATTGATGGTATTTTTACAAGGCATGGGAATGCACATCCTACTAAAAATATCAACTACCAAAACTAAAAAATAATGTCCCTTCCGGGTTGATGGTAATCCTCCCACAAAATCCATGGAAAGACTTTCCCAAGGTTGAGTGGGTACAGATAAGGGATGGTATATACCTTGATTCCTTTTGTTAGGCTTGTTGGTACAACAAAGTATACATCATATAATATACCACACTACATATTCTTTCATTTTGGACCAATACACATACCTATGTAAGTTGGAAGTTGTCTTCCCAACACCAAAATGTCCTACAATCTTGGAGGTGCGAGTCTATCTGATAAGCTGCAATCTTTCACTTTTATAAACATAGAGCTTGTTGATCTTGTAGAGTAAACCATTTTGGAAATGATTTTCAACCTTACCATCACCTTATTCTATAGGAATCTGTCCCTGTAGTTGTTGAAACAAATCCTTGAAGTCCTCATCTTCTGTGTATTACTTTTTTTATGCATCATTGCTAAAAGGCTCCATATGCATCAAATTTCCCAAAGATATAATATTGGATGTGGGTGTCTGTGAAAGCATGTCTACCAACGTTTTTTTTCTACCCTTCTTATACTTTATGACCAAATGAAATTATTGTAAGAAACCCATCCATTTGTAGTTCCTAATTTGTTCTAACTTACTCTGGGGCTACAAATACCAGATAGGTTGGTGATCTATGTGGATTATGGTCTCCTTTCCCATGAGATATTGCTTCCATTTTTTGATAAATTATATCAAGGCATAGAGCTCCTTGTCATAGGTAGGGTCATTGAGAAATTCCCCATGAAATACTTTAGAATGATATTATATGGGCCTTCCTCCTTGCATCAATACTGCTCCCATGGAATACCCACTTGTATCTATATCCACTTTGAAGGGATTTTGCAAGTTTAGTAGCATAAGCATTGATACTTGAATGATATTTATTTTCAGCTCATAAAAGGCCTTTTTTTCATTCTTCCCCCACTGGAAAGTCTTATTTCCTGTTGTTATTTTGTGGAGTGGTGCAACTACTATTTAAAACAAAGCTATGAACTTCCACAAGTATTGTGTTGCCCCAACAAAGATCTTAAATTCTATGAAATTTCTATGAACTAGCCATTTCATGATCACCTCCATATTAGCGAGATCTATCTTGAGTGCCCCTCCATCAATCACATACCCCAAATACACAAACTATTGCAGAGTAAAATCAAATTTCTTGAGGTTATCCAACAATTGGTGCTTCTTTAATATATATAAAACCTACATGATATGTGATATGTTCTCCTCCAAGGTAGCACACCATACAAATAGAATATAACAAATGAATCTAGATAAGGGTGTAAAACATCATTCATTAGTATCATAAATTTAGTTGGTGCATTACATAAATCGAATGACATAACCAACCACCCATACAAACCTTGCCTTGTCTTGAAGGAAGTCTTCCAGGTATCTTTTTCTTTGACTTGTACCTGGTGATATCCTGAATTCAAATAGATATTAGTGAAGTACTTGGCATGATACACCTAGTCCAATAGATCATCTATCCTTGGTAGAGGGTACCGATTCGTCAGTGTAATATTTTTCAATTCCCTATAATCGATATAGATTCTCCAAGTCCCATCCTTTTTGGGAACAATTATTATGGGTCAACCACAAGGTGAGATACTTGGTCAAATCACACCCTACTCCAAAAAATGTTTTAACTGTTTCTTTACTTCATTTTCTTTAAGAACGATTGTCTATACAACCCAATATTTGACAAGGGAGAGTCTAGCAATAATTGAATTTCATGCTCCACTTCCCTTTTATGTGGTATCCCTTTAGGATATTGGAACACTCCTCTGCATTCTGGTAGCAACTCCTCCAATTGATTTTTTTTCTCTTTAGTACACCCTTATAGGGATTTCTTCACTTTGAATGGCTCTTCACCACACTCATTTTCTCTTATAAAAAGTAAGACACATTTCTTGCTAGAACCGATGAATTGCCTAGCTTGATTGGAACTTACTAGTGAAAGTTTTGATTTTCCTTTGTGCATGTTGATGAAGAAGGATTTTCCATCCTTGATGACGTTGTATTAATTGGTTATCTGCAAGAAGATAGTATCACTCATATACATGTAGGGGTTTCCAAACACTACTCTTCATACATCCATTGGCACTACATCCAAGTCTACTTCATCTATAAAATCAACGCTTACAACAAATTTAATTTTGCACTCCTTTGTTACCTTGATCTATGAATCCTTGTTTTCCCAACCTAATGGATACAAGATTGGATGATCATGAACCTCCAATCCAATATTTCTAACTAGATCTACTACTATGAGATTATGTTGTGAGCCATAGTCAAACATAACATATGTCTTGGTCTTCTTGACTTGGATCTTGATGTGGAAGAGCTTGTTCATATTCTTCTCTTCTTGGTGATGGAGGCTACTCATATTCACCTCCTTCTGCATAGATGTGTAGACAATATTTTTATCCACATCCAAGATACGTTCAACCTAATTACTTGAATATGTGGCTAGAAATCCCTTTTTCTTTCTGTCCTTCTTGTGGTTCTTCGGGTTCAACTCTGGATGTAGTTTCCAACATTTTTCCTCGATGTGGTCATCAATGCTAAAATTATTGCAATGGTTTTTTGGATATTTGCAATGATGTGTAGTGGTTGTTGTCTTCTTATATTTCCCCCCTTTCCACTTATTCTTACCCTCCTTGGAATCTCCCTAGTGTTGTTTCTTCTTAGAAGCACTTGGCTTCCCCTTCTTTTGGCCTATGTTTTCAAGGTATTGTGCCTATACACATGCCACATCTACTATCCTTGGATTGAAGAGAATCACCTGATTTCATAGATGACTATGTAAACCCACTAGATACTTGAGAAGTATATATAGGTTCTTGGGAGAGATACCCAACATGATGGAAAATTTTCTTAACTCGGTGATGTACTCCTATACAATTTGTCACTGCCTCTACCCGAAGTAGTGGCATCAGATCCATTGGTACTATACATATTCAATAGGGTAGAATTGGGACTAGATGATGGTTTTGAATTCCTCCCACCTAGTTACTAGTGGGTCACACTCCAACCTCAGTTTTTCCATATGGATTTCCCACCAGGTTAAAGCATGGACCTCAGAACTTCAATCTAGCAAATGAAATATTCTTCTCTTCATATATATGGTGAATTCTATATTAAAATTCTATTTTTTGCAACCAATGATTCAAATTTAATGGATAAATCTCACCTTGGTATGGATTTATGTGCAATTTCACTTCCATCTTGAATAGGAACTATGAAGGGTTCGTGACACTCGAACTTGACTTCTCTTTCTCTGGTTCTTTCTGTTAGAATATTCAAGAATATGGAGAGGGGGGGTGTGAATTAGTATAGAGTTATTTAAACAATTTTAACCTTCAATCACTACATAAAAATTAACCATTAATCATGCCATTCATCATCACATAAACTCACACATATTGCACAAATATTTTTACTTGGAAACCCAATTGGGAGAAAACCACAAACTTTTCTTAAGTAGTTTCAATATTTTACAAGAACCAACTTGAAGGATGCACCCAATCCCTTTGTTTTACAAAACCTACTGGAAGGAGACACCAATTACCTTGGAACATTTTTAAATTATGATACATGATCAAATCAACCTTCAAATACAATCCCAAAGTCACTTCTTAAATCTGCATACAAAACTACTCAGAAATGTACCTCAAATATGCAATCTTGTAAGATTCACCATGAGCTCAATTTTTTCATTTCTGATTCTAAAACTTGGACCTAAGATATTAGGATATTTTCTATTTATAATTGAACAAGTGTTATTCAATTTGTACCTACCAACCTTCAAATATAACCATTTTATCTCGAACAACTGTTTGGAACTAGTTTTTGGATTAGTCAAAAACCCTAACTTCCAACAAGTATAACTTCATACTTGTAATGAATCAGGATATAAACATGTATGCATTCTTATTTGATATATTCTCTAAAATTTCTCCAAGTTTCTCCCCTTTAATCATCCCTAAAACAAAGTTATAGAAAAAATTACAACATGACTCATTTTGAAAAAGAAAACCCTAGTTTTAAAAACCTCAACTTCCATTGAGTATAACTCCAAACCTATAATGAGTCAAGACCTAAAATTTGTACCCAAGATTCTTTACTATATCCCTTCAATTTTCACTATTTTAATCATTCTAGAAAAAAAATTATATTGAAAATTCCAATAAGACCTTCAAAGAAAACCCTAGAACAAATAATCATGAGACTTCATCTTCCCTTAGAATTTCTCCCTTCGTCACTTCATATTCCCTTGGAAATTCACTCCTATAGGCTGAAATTCACTCCTCTTCCTTGTATAGGTCGAATTGGTGTGATCCAAATGCCAAATGAGACTCCTCTTATGTATATGAGTTTTCTCCAGATGAGGGGGCGCGGCCAAGAGTCACAACTTTTGGGTCACATCTTTTCCTTAAGGATGGTCGACCTTAGGGACTTCTTTACTTTACTTTAGGTTTTCTTCTCTTGGATTTACTATCTTATTCACCTAGATTTATGGGATTATTCACTTGAATTTAAGTTCTTCGTCACTTGTTTTTAGGGCTTCTTCAAGGCTCCTTTAAGGATCCATTTGTGCACAATTCAAAGTGGGCATGTGGAAAAAACCACATGTTATCTCATCCCGTGAGGGACATTATTAGAAGCTACTCTATAAGGGACCACTTTGGAGTTATATAAAATTATGTCAAGGCTCCTTCAAGGCTCTTCGAGGATTCTTCAGGTGGACACATCATCATCACTTTTAGGGGATTTTGGGCTTTGCTTTAGGGATTCTTCTAAGGTTGACATTAATTAAAACCAATTTTCTAATAATCTCCCCCTTTGGAATTGATGGAAAATTATTAAAATAATTGTGCTCCCCTTTTCTTCATGTTATGATCCCAATGATTGTATTGTCCTCTTTTCTTCATGCTAACTCCCCTTATCTGCATGCTTCTAGTTTTACTGTTTTTCTCTCCGCCTTTGACATCAATGGAAAAGGGTAACTCCCCCTAGCAATATTACCCTTTTTATTCTTGTAAAAGATTATGGAAATAAATTTGGAATAGAAATTACTTCCAGTTTTTATGGAAGATAGTCAAAGGTTCCCTTGAAAGAGGATTTTGTAAGATGTCTTCAATCTATTATTTTATCCCAATGTACTCTAACTTGATATTCTTTTCCGTGACTTGTTCCTGCATAAAGTGAAACTTAATAGGAATATATTTGGTATTGGAATGAATCATTGGATTCTTCAAGATGATTATAGAAATGGTGTTATCACAAAGTATCTAAACAAGCTCATAATATCTCACTTGTATGTCTTGCAAGGTTTTCTTCATCCAAATAATATGAGTAAAACATGCTACAATTGCGATATATTTTTCTTCTATTATGGATATAGATACTGGATATTTCTTCTTGCTCAACCAAGAGACTAAGCAATCACCTAAGTGGAAATATTCTTCACTTGTACTTATTTTTTCGTCAATACTTCCTTCCCAATCTGTATCTGTGTAGGCAACCATATTTAACTAATTTCCTTTCATATACCATAGCCCAAAATTTGTTGTTCCTTTAAGGTATCTGAAGATCCTTTTCCCTACTAGAACATGGGTTTTCTTCAGTGTCGCTTGAAATATTATGACCTGTACAATTTCTCACATTACATATGGTATTGAAGTTGTCACATAGAGTAGAATACCTATCATTAATATATAGAGTCTTTGATCCCATTATTTATATTAATCACCTTTTCTCAACTTGCAAACGATAACCATAGGAGTACTCATAGGTTTACAGTCTTCCATTTTGAACTTCTTTAACATTTTCTTGACGTACTTGATCTAGGAAATGAAAATTCCTTCATCTAGTTGAGATATCTGGAGTCCGAAGAAGAAATTCAACTCCCCAAGTAGTTTCATTTCAAATTGATTATGCATATCCTTGGCAAACTTCCAAATCAATATATCATCATCACTTCTAAATATGATGTCATCAACATACACTTAATAATAATCATACTCCCTTGATCCACTTTTATGTAGAGGTTATTATCTACATTTCCCCTTATGAATCCTTTTTTCTCTAAGTACCTATCCAATCTTGGGTACCAAGCTCTCGAAGATTGCTTAAATCCACATAGATCTATCTTCAATCTACAAGCATAGTCTTCCTTTTTTAATAGTAAAAACCATTTTGGTTGTTCTATGTAGATTTATTCTTCTAATTCTCCATTTAGAAAAGATGATTTTACATCCATTTGATACACTTTGATCCTTTTGGTTCATGCATAAGACAAGAAAATTTTGATTGCTTCCACTCTCGACATGGGAGTGAAGGTTTCTTAAAAATATATTCCTTTGATTTGAGCATATCCTTTGCACACTAGTCTTGCATTATTTCTGGTTACATGTCCATCTTTGTTTAACTTGTTTCTGAAGACCCATTTTTTCACAATCACACATTTGTCCTTTGGTATTGGAACTAGTTCCCATGTCTCATTATTCTCTATTTGATTTAGTTTTTTTTTCCATATCCTTGATATAATGTTCATCATTTCTATCTTCCTCAAAGTTACTTGGTCCAACTATGGATAATAATGAAAAATGTCCTTGTTCAGGTGTATGATCTTGCCTTCTTATTCTGGTTTCTATTGGATTATTGAGAGGGGGGATGAATCGATAATACACCAATTTAATCCTTTTTAACCATAAAATGAAAGTGTTGAATCAATGTAGCATTATCATCCAATAGTTGCTGAGTAAATAAAAAATGAACAAATGAGTAATCATACACGTACATAGTACACCAGTGTTTTTACGTGGAAACCCAAAGTGGGATAAAACCACGAAATGATTTTTCTTATATGTCTTTAAGAATTACATTCATTGGAAGCACCAACTTCCTTTATTTTCTAGCTGCAACTGGAAGGATACTCCAACCCCCTAGTTTCTCAAGATACAACCTGAGGGAAGCTCCAACACCCCTATTTTTTGTCTACAACCAGAAGGAGGCTACAACCCCCTATGTTCTTTGGCTACAACCGGAAGGTGGCTAAAACCACCTATCCTTTCCCCATCCAACCTCCCTGATGTATAAGAAGAATGATGGAACCATTGTCACACTATCAATGTGAGATATACTATTGTAAACTTGTACCAATAAACCTGCACCAAACAACATGTACCAATAACCTGAACCATGCATCAACCTGTACCTCAACCTGTAATCAACCTGTACCATAAAAAAGTGCATCGACCATACACCAACCTATACTAAACAACCTGTAATCAACCTATACCATAAACAAGTGCATCAACCATGCACCAATCTATACCAAACAACCTATAATCAACTTGTACCATAAACAAGTGCATCAACCATGAACCAACCTGTACAGATAACTTGTCACAACAACCTGTCCAGAAAACCTATCACAACAACCTATCTCATCCATATTATCAACCAAATCATATCGACTCACCAATATCAATCACTAAGACAACTCTCAACCATATGCACAATATCACTAAGATGTGAATCAACCAAGCATAACACAACAACTCATAATCATCACCAAGATCAATATGTGCTTCTAATAATATACCAAGACAATTATGCTACATCATCCATAAACCATGTGTCAACAATACTACTAACAAGTGCCTCCAACCATGTACCAATTATGTACCAATCATGCATCAACTACTCATCAACTATGACTCATCAATATGTACCAACATCATCAACTATACACCTCATGTATGTTCCAACTCATAAACTACTTGTCTCGACCATGTACCCAACATGTACCTCAACTATATACCAAATACATATACTGATATAACCATTAAAAAGTTCTCTAGCAACCAAATACCATAAACCATTACATCAAACCATGTGCCACAACCTCATTGTTATACAACCTCTTTCTGTAACATACCTCAACCAAAAATACCTAATCAATTTTATCATCCAAATCTGATTTGTAACTCTATAACAGACCTGGTGTATATGATCAAATACCTACAAACCTTTCTTAACTTTAACAACAAGAAACTAGCCTTTTCATCAAACTTTACTTTAGTCTCACATGACTAATTTTGGATTAGTCAACAACCCTAACTTCCAATAATCTTAACTACCTACCTGTAATGAATAAATATCTAAAAATGGTACACAATATTCTTTAGTGTCTTTTATGCAATTCTTCCATATTTAACTACTTGGAACCTCTCAGAAAAGGAGTTCTAGAAAAAATGACATACCGTGTTGAATTCTAGCTTATTCTAGAGAGAGAACTTGTAGAGAGTGCCCTGCATGGAATATTTGTTGTATGTCTCTGAAAATGGTACAAAAAATACTAAAGACTACTCTAACCAATAAATTTGGTCTTACTAAATTTGGATCTGTTATAAAGAAGTTATGACATTTTTACCAGAAACACCTGTTTTAGACTAGTTTTAGGACTAGGCACAAACCCTATTTTCCATGGAGTGTAACTCTAAAAATAAAATGACCCACAAGATGAATTTTTTATCACAGATACTTGGATATGTTTTGTCTATGACCTCCCAATTTCATGGTCTGAATCATTCTATAAAATCAATTATTGTGAAAATGGTGAGATGACCTGTAAATAACATACCTTAGAAAGCATCATCAAAAGAATTTATCCTCCCTTGAATTTCAGCCTTCTTTACCTCACCTTCCCTTTGAAATTCAGCTTAGATATCCTTTGATTACCTCAGTCACTTGTAGATATTCAATATGCTCAAGTGTGATTAAAAATGAGAGACCCTTTCCTCTTATTTATACTTTCATGTAGCTTCCTCAAGGGGTTACCTTCTAACCATCTTAACCCACTTTCCTTATTTTAGGGATAACCTACTTCTAACCACTTGTCCACTTCATAATTTCTCCATTAAATTTATTATTTAAATAATTTATTTTGTATCTAGTTTGACTTATAGTACACTCATCACTTCACTTT